>JAAGNO010001189.1:22112-61047 GCA_033439905.1 Ceryle rudis
TCCATGAAGTGCAGTATGGAATAAACCTGCACAAAACACTCGGCTGTGGCTGCATGAATTAGTTCATTTGAACCACCAAACCTACCCAAACTCGTTCTAGTCTAACGCTGCTTGTTTTATTTCTAACACGGGAAGGGCACGGGTGCTCTTTATCTGTAGTAGGCATTATGGATGTCAAAAGAAAAAGGGAAAGAAAAAACCCTTCAGCTCTCCATAGCTAATCAGGTATTCACCTTGAATGAACACTAATGAAACTAGCACCACATCAAAGGGGAAGTTGGCTCCAGCCGAGAAGATTATTAAAAAATTTAACACTACCAGACAGCCCCCACCCAGCGTGACTACATTCTACATTCTGTTTGTAAAACGAAATGAAGCCCTGTGCTTGCCCTCTCAGCTGCCACCTGCTTTGGGGCTATCACGATCAAAAAGAGGCAAGGAGGAAGCCATCCTTTTTTTTTTTTTCCTCGTGATTTTTTTCTCAATGACACAGTATTTCTCTTCTGCTCTTCACACAGTCAAGTTACCAGTACATACTAACGGGGGCCAAAACCACCAGGTGCTGACTTGCTTTTTGATGTAACGGCAATAGCTGACCGCTTTCTGTCATCACAGTAAAAATATGTTCAGTGTTCTGAATTAGGAAAGAACCGAAACATCCCACTTGCAAACACAGTGGAAGAAAAATAAACATGGTTTTGTGGTAGCAGTTCACTGGGAATGGGATACATACAGTTTGGTCTCCAGCTTTATACAAGTGTAAGAGGAGAGAAGGGAGTCCCAAGCTGGGGTGGAGCCACTTCTGAGCTTGCAGGTGGCTTCTGCAGCCACAAAATGCATATTTATACCAAATAGTGCTGCGGGTAAGGAGCCCAACTTGCCTCTTGGCCAGGGGCAAAGACGTGGGCATCTCTATACGCCTCCCAGCCTGAACTTCAGGATGATGCTCCAGAGATGTTCTTTTTAATGACAAGTGCACTGAGATTTCTTGGTGTATCAGCATGAAGGAGTCTTTTTTACTACCATAACAGGGGGCTTTTCTAATAGACTTCAATACCATAAAAGCATACAAGGAGATTGGGGTAAAAATTCTTCTTATATTAAAGTCTTTAAATCCTTAATTTTTCTACCATTTTGGACTTCTGATACCTGACATGACTTGCTTTGAGTGCAAGCTGGAAACATCCAGGGTTTTTTCTACAAATAATGGCATAGCCACCCACACCTAAAGCAATGCCTAATGTAGGGCCATTCCTTCAGTCAAAAACTCCTTTGCAGATCATCAACATCCAGATTTCAGAGTAAGCTGACTTTCAGAGTAAGATGAATTCACAAGAATCTGCTCCAATGCACATCTCAACCATGTGATTTTACAAAATGACAGAACTGAAGTAGCCAAATATCTCTCAACTCCTAAACAAACCCTCCTATCTTGCTGCTTTAAAAAAAAGTGGTTGCAAAAGAATATGTGCAGGGAAGTGAAAACACTGTGTAGTTTACCTCAACAAACCCAACTACTGAAAAGCAAAAAGCCAAATTCATTAATAAGCTGCCATTGGGGAAGATGTGTGTTGCCACGAGTTCAAAATGACAGTTTTACCAATAATAGGTAAAATCTTCTTGCCCATAATAGGTCTTAGATCTGGAAATGTCCTTGACAAACCTTCAAGCAAGTCTCCACCATGGATAAGCTGCTAATAGCGTTTGGGTATCAACAGCCAGACACTGCACAGCGCGAGCACGAGGGCAGTTTTTCTTGCAAGGGCTAGAGACATGCAGAAAGAGGTTAAAAAGAACATGGTAAGAAAAACAAAGTGGTAGCTCTGCTGCAAACGTGGGCGAAATGCCTTGCAATGCTCTTTGCAAAGACAAATGCCTTCAGCTCTTGCTGAGCTCCCACCAGGGACTGAAATGATAGTCCTGAAAGGCTTAATTCATAGATTCACACCTTTTCTACTGTATCATGTTTCTGCCATTAGTGCCTTCCAGTGCTGGTGCAGGCAGAACAGTGGCTATCTAAAAGGGCATCTTCTTGCTCAGTGTGTTTGGTCTCATGCTCGGTCTTGTGGCTTTACTGGGCAGAAGCGTGTTACACCCTCCCTGGCCAGGCTCTTGGCTGCTGGCTGGGTCACAAGGCTGGCTGTTTGCAGAGTATTGACTTCAGGGTTTTTGCTGCTGGTGATGATGTGAGAAGCACAAGGAACAGCTGGATCCCTTAGTTTTCAGGCTGTGTTAACATCACTCATAGGGAAGAGAAATATCTTTTGGTTTGGAAGTGTTTGAACATTCAGAGTGTTCAAGGCCAGGTTGGATGGGGCTTTGATTTAGTGAAAGATGTCCCTGCCCATGGCTTGGGGCGCTGGAACTAGATTATCTTTAAAGGTCCCTTTCAACCCAAATCATTCTGCGATTTAATGCTCAGAGCACATGAGATCTGCAATCTCAGACTCAATAGAGTCTCACCATGTAAATTGTGGTAGAATTAAAAGAAAAAAATCTTTATAATTAATTCAAACTTATGTCCAAGGGAAAGCATCTCTCTGGGCTTTGCAGATGCATATTGCTGCTGAAGGCGTAGGCAGAGCACAAAGGATGGGAAGCTGTGGTCAGAGAGGATCAGCCTTGGGTGTCAAGGTTTGCAGAAGGGAAAATGTGTGTACAAGTTACATGGCAGAATACGGCCCTGCTTGTGGTGGATGCTTCTGGGGTTTTGCTCGCTGCTATTTTGTGAAAATGTCTGTGCCTGTGAAATGGAGGCAGAAAGGCTCCAGAGCAGCTAGAGGAGGCAGCAGGAAAGCACCAAGCACCACCTCTGGGACAGATGACACAAAATTTCCAACAAAAAAAAGACATTTTGGCACTGAGTGGCAGGGAGGGAATAGAAACAGCAAGCAAAGATAGTCCCTGCCATTTGTGTCTTGCCTTGCCAGGGAAAATAGGAATTTAACTACACAAATATACTGGATTGTGCCAATTTTACCTGGCTCGGTCATCAATTCCTTTTCCATCCTGCATTTTGAATAACCATGCGTTTTATATGAACTGAGCATTAGGTCAGTTCAGTCTCCCAAAGGTGCTGTGGTTTACATGGTTCACTGGTTTTCCTGAGTCTAGCTGTGGTGCAGATATCTTGATGCCCTGACTGGGAAAACACCAGACCAACATGCTTCAAAGTAGTTAACGTATATAACCACTCAGTATCCAGCAAGGTAGACAAATGGGTTTTCTGTGTTACAGAGGGCATAGAGTCCAAAGGCCAAAAAAATCCAAAAAGTGTTATTAAGCTGCATGCAAAATATATATTTGTGTATTTCTGCATGTGTGTGTTTTCCTAAATGGATGGAGTTGGCTTAGAAAATGGGGTTTTTTTAAATCCTCAAGAACCAGAAAGTCTAAAACTGAGGCTTAAAAATAACTGCAGCTGACAAAATTAGCCTTTTAAGCAGAGAAATCAGATTAGAGTGATGGAGGGAGCCCCTCAGTCCAGAATTGGCATGGACCTTAGTAGAGACAGCCTCTGTGCAGCACCAGGGGATGAATCTCAGAGGTCTAAGAGCACTGTGAACACCATCTTGCAGGAGACATTGGTTTTCCTTCATGTCCTGGGCTTGGCGAAGCAGCTCCCACAGGCTGTGGTGAGCCTCACCCAGGAAAACAGGACCAGTACACAACCACCCATCTTCCTGACCCTACTGGAGGTTAAGGAAGGAGCCCTGACCTCGAGCATCCTTTCTCCAGCTGTGTGACCCGCCTTTGTTTGAGACCTTTATTGTTCAAGTTCTGGAGAAGAATAGGCTGTCACTTGGAGCAGACCGCAAGGAGAAAATTGCCACACAGGAGAAAATTGTCCTCATGTCCTGTTTCCAATGGAAGCACATTTTTTTGACTGCCTGGTTTCAATAAAAA
Organism: Ceryle rudis; assembly: GCA_033439905.1. Classification (NCBI taxonomy): domain Eukaryota; kingdom Metazoa; phylum Chordata; class Aves; order Coraciiformes; family Cerylidae; genus Ceryle; species Ceryle rudis. Next base: position 26,019 of record JAAGNO010001189.1, read on the forward strand.
GTCCAGAAAGAAAGAATTGGAGGGGGCATTGCTTTTCATGGTTTGCCAGCAAATTGCAAAAAGTTGCTTGTTTTTAAAGAATTGCATGGCTAGTGACAATGCAGGGTGCTTGGGGCTGCACACACATGCCAGGTTCTGCAGCAATTCTGAACTGAACTCTGCTTCTTACTCTTCTCCTTGAAAACGTCTGGCCTGGGCATTTATCTTCATCTTCTAAAGCTTCTCTTGATGATGGCTGCAGCAAGGACACAGCGAGCGGAAGCATTAGCTGCAGCTCGGTTGCTCGACAGGAGTGTTCAGTCACAATGGTATCTCTTTATGAAGATATCGATCCTGGCACTTGACAGACTGCACGCAGGCCTTGGGGCTGGTGCCATTTCCCTTTGGCCGCCACAAGGTGACGGCGTGGTCGGGGTAGAATTGCACCAGCAACTCTACATCTCCTGCTTCAAACTGCACTCAAGTTGAGCACGCTCTGTCTCTTCTACTAGCCTCAAAATAACCCTGAGACAAAACATTGCCAGCACATTATAGAAAGTCTTGTAGAATTTATGACTGTAAAAACACCAGGCATACAGATCTATGCTATATATAAATCAGATGGCTTTTTTTTTTCCTCCCATTTACCCTTTTCTCCAGTGAGTGCTGTTTGCTTTGTATTTAACTGCTGAATTTGTACAAACTTAAAGGACTTACTGGTTTTGTGCTCACCATCACTAAAATAGAGTCCCTCAACCATTTCTGCTTTGCACCCTGTGGTAGCTCTTGCCAAACTCTCTTTGCATGTCTATTCATGCTACAGAACGTATCACATCTGCTGGCATCCGGTGTGTGTTTGCTGTGGGGTCATGGATGTAGGAGGTTTTTTGAATTTCAAATATCCCTCTTACTTGGAGCATTTAGCCCAGACTTTACAGGCTTTTGACGACGTGCTGACACCAGAAGCATTGTCAGGGAGATGTTTTGCCTCTGTTGGGAAGCCAACAGGCTATTCTGGTACATGTACAGTCCCTGCTGTCTCACTCAAGCTCAGCAAGTTCCACAGACATAGGCAGTGCTGGGACAAGCCAGGATGCTGTAACCCACATCCCACAGTATGGCCTGCAGGATGCTCTTCCTCCATATGAGAAGACTTTGAAGGACATGTCCATCAAATCTGTCTGTATCATCCTAGCGCTTCTGCCAGTTTGCTACAGAGGCATGGATGTGGAATGACTGTCAGAGTGGTCTTCCACATTATAAGCGCGGTTTGTTGTCTGTGGGATCAGTTAGGAGACTCCTGAGGGCAATGACAGGAGGCTATAAATGCTACAGGTACTTGCTCCAGTTTGCGGCTAAATGAGGTAATGCCGCCCCCCAGTACCAGTGAGATCTTGTCCCTCTGAATTCAAAAAGCTTTGCAAAAAGACTGAAAAAAATGTGCAGAAGCAGAATAGACAGCAGACAGCTTACTGCTGAGGGCCCTGCAATACCGCTGTTCCCACTTGGTGGGTAATTGCAACAAAACATACCAAAGTCAGTTGTTCTGAGAAATCTGTAGCCATAGATGCCACTCAGTCTTTTAGCTCCCTTGGCTCATGGTTTCCCACCCTCCACAGCCCATCTTGAACCACTGTATAAAACATATCCCCTCTTTAGCATATTGAACAGCACAGAGGGAGCGGAAGGAAGACTCCTGCTGCATACCCTGGACCACAGATAAATAGAGATTATAATTGTAGTGATAAATAGCAATAACAGTAGTGATAAATAGCAAAGCAACAGGGCCATGGGTAGGTGGTAACAGGCAGCAGATGTAACTCTGTCTCTGGGCTTTCTCAGTCCAGGATGCAGAGCAGTGTGGAGAGCCTCAGAGGCAGCGTTGCTTCATACGCTGCTAACAATGTGCAGCCTCAGGATGTTTTTAACCTCTCTGGCCATGAAGATGGGGTGGAGTGTGGGAGCCTGGGCAAAATATTCAGGATGGCAAATTGATGAGCTTCTCAGAGGCAATCATAAGCCTTAGGGATGGTGAGGATCTTAAAGGAAGAGAAGAAGATGCGTGAGGGAGGTTGTGATTGGCTGGACCTCATCCTGCTGGGCTCCCAAACATTCTGACTTTAGGGAATGGCATGGGAAGGTGTCCTGCCATAATGGGAGAAACAAGACAGCTCTGCCTTGAAATGTCTGGGCAAAGATTAAATGCTTCTTGCTGAGGAAAAAAAATAAAATGCTGTGATGTTGTGCCAACAGGCCACATAGCTGTTCATGTTCAGATTAATTCTCTCTGTAAGCAGCACAGGGCCCTGTGCCTGCCAATTAGAAAGTTTGAGGAATGCATCTCGTGCTGTCTCTCCTCTTCTGCAGCAGTGCAGGCACTTGCTGTGCCGCTGCCTCTGGTTGGGCTGGAGCATGTTCTTCTCTTCAAGAGGCCGAGAACTCATTGCTCCAATTTTTTTAACATGATTTTGTTAGTTCAAAGGAAGCGATGCTTGTTTTAATTAATGAATATATTTCTCTTTTCTTGCTTCTTGGCTTACTGCCTGGTACTGTGTTTTCATGCCTTGAGAATAAAATATTTCATTCAAAACAGAATTGTCTTTGTTCTTGTGTGTGGTCACTGCTTGGAGAGGTAAGGAAGCTGGGGAGGTGGCAGTGGGTTTGGTTTTGGGAATGGAGAAGGAGGGAGGGAGAAATGGCCAGGATTACAGAAGAACTGCAAAGAAAAAGTAAGCTTTGGAAAAGTCATTGAAGTTAACTTTTTCAATTTTCCAAGAGCAATGGTAAATCCTATTTATGTAAATCTTCAGTGTAGCAGCTTTTGAACATTCTTAGAGCAACTGGTGTGAACAGAAGTGGCAACTGGCAGGTATGTAATCCTAGCCGAATGCTACGTACCTGTGGAGCTTGCTGCAAAATTTTTATGTAACCATGTGGCACATCTAACTTGTGTTTGTTGACCGCCACCCCCCAGCATCAGCTGTTTTTTCACAGTTCTTCCTGAGCTTATCAGTGGTCCTTGATATTGGGCTAAATTCCAAATAAAGCAGGAGAATCAGCTGGTGATTCACTTGGTGCGTTACATTTTTTTTCTGCATACTTAACTGAGCATTCCACTCTGAATAATCCCCAGCATTAGATTAAATCTCTATTGATCTCATTTTAATGAGCTCACTACTGCGACCAACAGCCTTTTCTCCTGTAGCAGAGGGAGATGTGACCATCTGAATGTGCGGCAGAAAAACTTTTCTTTGAGAGGACTGACGCCTCCTTCTCTGCAAGAACACCCTTGGCACCCCACTACCCCTGAGTCTGCAGACCCAAAGCCAGCAGTATGTCCTGTTCTTTGCCACACACCTTTGTGAGATTGCTATTGCAGTGGCTTTGTTTAAAACACTGCCAGTAACTTCCTGCTCAGAGATTTCATTTCTGAGCAGACAATGTCCACATTCATCAGCATGAAGGCAGGTAGCCGAAGGTGGGGAAAGCAGTTGTGCTGCAGTGCTTGCAGCTCCCGACTGCCTGCTTAAGGGGATATATCATGAATTCAGGTCTGGGGCAAATCAATTTTGTGGGCCACAGAATTGATTCCACTCCTGCATTTCACAGTCAGACATCCACATTTAAATTTCCACTTGAAATTAAAATATAAAATGAAGGAATTCATTCTTATGAGGAAAACACCAAAAGAGATTAGTGAGGGTTAAATTCTTAATAACAAACAAATCCTAAAGACCCAGCACTTCTGATGTCAGATAATTTGCTGCACTGTTTCATTTTGTAAACTTCATGGACCAAAAGGATCTCTGAGGTCATCTAACTGCACCTTCTAACTAACAAAGGTCATGGGCATTTTCTTGGTGATTTTTGCATACAGCCTAACAGCTTGAACTGAACAGTTGAACTCTTTTTGAAAGACCTTGATGTAATCATAGCAGCATGGGGGTTGTACTCAGGGAGGAAGGAGCAGTGTAGAGCTATGGAAGAGACAATTGCTTTAATTGAAATCACATTCCCACGTAGTTAAGAGCTTGTATCATCAAAAGATGCCATATACTAAATAGTATTTTAAAGCTGTATGCCCAGATTTGTGGTGTGTGGTTTTGTGACAAGTGGCATTGCTTAAACACAGTTGAGATGCAGCCACCGAGGCAGGGACAGGGGATTACGTTTAGCGTGAAGCTTGCAGTGTGAATTTGCAGACGCTCCCCATCGTAATTTTCAAGTTTGGTTATTGCTTGCCTGTTTTTTCCCTCTTTCCTATCTACAAAAGACAATATGTCTTTCATCAGCAGATTATGATTAATAGTCATGATGTATAATGACATTAATTAGCAACAGCTATTGCTAATGATTAATAACAGTAGATAAGTGAGACCTTGGCTGCAGTGATTTATTTCAGTACTTTTACTGAGCTGTGCATCTGGCAATATTGTGATGCTCTGATGTCTTCAGGGAGGGCTGTCTGTGTGGTGAAGTGAAGAGCTGAGAAGCGCTTTGAGTAAAGCAGGTGTGTGGACCTGTCCCTCCCTATTGCTGCACACAATGACCCACCGGGAAATTCGATTGCTTTGGTGGGATGGAAGACAGGAGTTCATCACGGAATGTGCCATGCAGCTTTAGCTCGGGTCCCCTATTGACCATGAGCTCCAGAAGGGTCTGGGGAGAAGGCTGTAATCACTCATGCTGGAATAAGACATGGGGTTCTCTTTTGTGAGGTGTCACAGGATTTGTAACACGTAGAAACCCTGTCTGGAGTGTAGGAGCTTTTGTCCCGGGGCTTAATCTCTGTGTATCCACTTGGAGAAGAATTGTTCTTTCCTTCCAAAGGACATTGAGGCCTCACTTCAGAAATGATGAACTGAAGCCATGTTTATATTATCAAGGAAGTTTTGCCTTAGAGGCCAAAATGTTGAGTTGCATAGGTTTTGTGTAACCCCTTCACAAGGAAACTTTTAATGTCTGTAGCACGTTTTGACATTGGATGGGAGACAATCTAGAAGTACAGAGCAATAACCTCCAGCGTCACTAGGAAGGTCCTGAAACAAATTCCAGCTCTGAGCTGGAATTTACTTTGGTAAAACTCATCTCAAATTGGAAATGAGAATTTACAATATTGACACATAATTGTTCTTCATTACCCAGCTGAAGGGAACCTAAAGGGCCCCTCTTTTGCATGGCCTTAGTGTTGGTTCCACCTTCTAGGAGAACTGAACTTGCATTTAGATCAAAGTACAATTATTCCTTTTTCCTCCTGCTTCCTATTAATTATATGCAATTTACTCTGAAAAGATCTGTTACTGTGCTAATCTTAGCAATCACCATACTGCAGCAAAAACACTGCACAACACTCTACGTCTGTAAATGATTCCAGAGATGAAATTTCAAATTAAAAAGAAGCAACAAAAATATCCTGGACTACTTTTACAATTTCCCTCTGTGGAACAAAGGTTTCTAAGAGAAACATTTTCCCTTTCTTATTTTTAGTTACTTCTTCTACTGCTGAGGTTGTTCTTGTGGTCTATTCTTTCTAATTTAAGTTGCAGGCAGCATGAGGCAGTACCCAGTTATTTGATTAGTCTTGAATGAGCCAAGCAAATGAATGATGCAGGCTGTGCACTGTTCAACTTGTTCTGTGCAGGGACTTACAGTCTGGCTTATACAGAAGGGTCCAACCAGCTCCAAGGAAGCGTTAGGCAACAGAAAGCTGAGTGGCTGGAAACTTTTCAGTTAGGAACTAGTGGTTGGAGTGCAACTCCAGGTAATTGCGATGGAAAGAAAGTTTCTGAGTGTTGGGTGATTCCGTAGCGTTTTACCTGGTACAGATGAGAAAATGAGTACATAAGGAGATGCAGAAAGATGGAAACCACAGAGGGCACCGCTGCCAAAGTTTGACTGACATGAGTCAGAAGTAGTTCTTATACCACATGCTGTCTCTCTCTGCAGGCTTTGTTGAAGCTTACCAACAAAGCGGTGAGAAGGAACACCTGACCTCCTGTGGCCCACATCATAGGGGTTTTTTTGGGGGGACTGGGCTGACAGTAGTCAGATAACAGCCACCAACAGTCATAAAGGGTTAAGATGACCCTCTCCACTAACATTCAAGGAGCAAAGGTCTCAGAGTGTCCTACACCAGGCCCAGTAACCTGTTCAATCAACCATTTTAGAATCAGGCACTGTCTTTTAGTGATCTTTGTCAAGTGCTTTGAAGACCATTACAAGAAACATCTGTTTTTGTTGCCTTTACAGCTGGTGATAGTCTATGACCAGAAAGGTTGAAAAGACCCGTCCAACAAAATCTTCTTGGTTAAAGAAACAATCCTGGTATAGCTGTAGTCCAGCCAACCCTTCCTAAGTAGCTACCACATCATGAAAAATCCTGGGCATGATATTCATTTGTCTGTGCATGGATCTACAGTGTGGGTCCTGAGAACTCACTGAGGTCACCTTTGTAATCAGTAAGGTAAGAGGCACCAGTCAGTAGAACACAGGGTGTAACTAATGTCCTGAAGAAGACACCTGCATTTGTTTGGGTGAAAGACACCCTACACTTAATGCAGATGACTGGACCTCTTCTAACCATGATAAGTACCCACACCATTAGTTCAGATGTGGACTTTTTGGGTGACATTGGCTTGCCTTAATAAAGATGACAAGAGTGATACTGGTTGCCACTGCAGAATGTGCAGGTCTCCTGTATGTTCAGTGTCACATATGCTGGCCCTGTAAAAAGGTCTTGGGTGACACAGAATATTCCATATGGTGCTACATATCTAGTACCTAGATAGGCAATTGAAGCCCAGTCCTGCATTTTGTGGACTTCACACAAGATGTCAATGGAAATGCGTTCAAAACTTTTCAATAGATAGTATGGCCAACTCCTAGGAAACTCCTCAGCATAATTCATGTTCACAGAGCCAGAAAATGAAAGCTAGAAATGTCACCGAGGAAAAGCAAGACAAAACTAAATAACTTGATAATTAATAAAGCTTCAGTATCAGAAAGAATATTGCAGCCTTATATCTAGTGACTAACAAAGTAACTGGGTTTTATATGAAAGTCAAAAAAATGCCTACATGTTTTGTATGTGTGGTTTGTTAGCTTCTCACCCTATGATCAGTATGTGAACCTGATTGTTAGAGAGACCGTAAGACTTGACTTCTCAGAACTGAGCCCTTTCACACCATCTGAAATAAGTGATCCCCCATGACTGGGGACTTCTGGAAACTTAGGAGTTCGTGGCTGTGACTCTTCAGTGAACTAAGGTAGCTTGGCATCTTCTTTTCCACTGCACAAAGTGCTAAGCCCCACTAGCTGTCTTTAAAACCTCAGTCTGTGTTTCTTATTACCACTATATATGGAGTCTAGCCCCAGTTTAAGTCTAATACATTGAGCTCATTATCCTCATTTTCCAGCACAGCAGAACTGAACGCAATTACAAAGCCTCTTAGAGGTGATTTCACTGTGCAGACACTCTACAGCCTGCTGATTTTTCAGCCACATTTAGTGCCTGTGGAAGAACAGAAATCCTTCTAGGCTTATATTGGAGCCATCTGGTGATGTCTTTTTCAGTCCAGTAAACACTTCTGGGTTCAGTTTAGAGGATGTCAGCATATAACAGCTTACTTAAGAGCCAAAATGGATGAACATAGACTGGATGACTTTGAAAAACACACACAGCTTGGGAATGCTGTATGAGCGGAGAGATGCAAGTGTGAAGCAATGATTATTCCTAACACTAGTCCCTAACTGTAGCAGAGGAAACCTGAACAGTTTCTCTTCGAGCATGGGTTAGGGGGTTTAATGGAATTTCAGTATCATCTCTGGAAATGACAGCAAGCCTCCTATTTTGTGGGATGACCTGAATGTAAAAGTGATCTGCATTGAGTGGTCTCCTGCTGCACTGACTGGAGCAGAATAACACCATTGATCTGCCAGGCTGTGGAGGGAGATGCAGCATTTAAAGGATGTACAATGTCTGTTACATATATGATTAGGCTGCATTGCTCACCCAGAGGTGTTCTTTATCACTGCACAAGGACCCCGGCTCAGCACCATGTCCAATGGAAGCATGTCACCCAACTCACCTTCTTCACACTCTCCAGCTTTTCATTAGACCTTTCCCCTCTGTGATGGGAGCAGCTTAACTCCACGGGACTGGTAACCTCCCGTGGGCTCATACCCATGTCTGGCTTAGATGTTGGCAGCTCCTGAACTTTCTGTTTCAGGCCAAGCTAATTTATATGAACAATATGACTGAGTGTGAGCAGCAATTCAGAAATAACTCTCTTCTGCCAGCATTTATAAAGAAGAGAAAGGTTAAGTTTTTCTCTTAATTGAAATGCCTCTCCATAACGTGTATTCACACCACATGTAACTCTGGTAGTTATAGGAGCCCATTCACTAATTGATGTGATATGTGCTCACGTATCCGGCTGCTCACATCCCTCCCTGTCCCTCCAGGTTAGTTTTTCAGGCAGCAGATGTGTCCGCGTCACCCCCTACTTCTGCAGGCTAATTTGGTATGCTTGCTTTCTGCGGCAACACCTACAGCAGTTCAAGATGATGCTGAAAGCTGGGAAAGCACTGCAGCCCCTTTTCCTTCAGATTCCTCCCTAACAAGTGCCCTTTCCCCACATGTCTCCATGGGATGAATCAATAGGGAAAACTTCCAGAAAACTTTAGAACACCATCGGACAGATATTCCTCTGGTCGCTTCACTGCCAGATATTGGAGGCTCTCCCTCCTCCCTGTAGATTAAACCACTACACTGTGCCTGTGATTGAGCCACATGCTGGTACTTGTTGCAGTCAGGAGCTTCACCTGATGCCCCTCCATTTCCCTTTAATTGACAGTGGCCCTCGTGCTGCCAAGTGTTAATTAGATTGCCAGGTCTGCAGCCCTGCCTGTCACTCTGTGCTGCGAGGCATTTGCGTACTTTCAGGTATGTTAAGCCATAACTAATACTTTTAAAATTAACTGCTAGAGGACAAGGCCCTGAGATGGTTTTCAGACATTTCATATTATGAGCCATATTTTATGGCAGAAATTAATTCTCACGGTCATTCATGACCGCACATTTCTTCCCCTTACAGCCCTTTGCTTCTTCCCTGACATCCACTGTTGTTCTCTGCTTGGCCTGGTGGTGTTAGAAGGCTGAGAAGGATATTTTATCCTGTTTTTGATCCTAATTAATGGGTAGCTGTTATTGGAAAGGATGGTCAGGCTCACCAGGCTGCACATACCCACTACCTCCGTTGTGCTGACCCTGCTGCTTGCTGGCACTGGGAACTACACCAGGAAAATCTTTCTGTGGCATAAAAACTGGAGGGCTTCATGCTGGTTTGGCTCTCTGGACAGGCACAGTGTGGGTCAGGGACACAGTGGTGCAGTGAAATGAAGTTGCAGGATGCATGCTGGGGTCAGGGACAGCGTCTGAAAGACGGACATCCTTCCTGGCCGTGGTTAAAGGTAGGTTGGCTCCACTGTATAATAAAATCACAGTTGCCCTCTAGACCCATAGAGAGATATGTCCTGTAATGGCTGCCCCTCAGTTCCAGTGTGAGAAGTGATGTATTGGAATTTATTCAACAAATTCAGTCTCTTTTCTTCTTCAGGAGCTAAGAGAGCAGGTTATTATTGTTAGCACATTTATTTCATATTCTCATGTAATTTCTTTTCAGTAAGTCATGGCTTATCAATTATCCATTAGCAGCTCATGGCAGATGGGTTAAACTGAACTGTGCTGTCAGTTTTGAGTGGACACATGAATCACAAGCCAAGTTTAACTTCTGTGGCTGACAAAGTTAGTCCAGAGCTAGCTCTCCTTTGTGGATATTCACAAATGTCCTCCACATGCATTTCCACAGCAGGCAGCTGCTCCCTAGGCATTTCCTTCAAATTTGTGTTTATGTGAACGTTCCTCGCTGTGAACTGAGCAACAGGCAAAAAGTAGCAAACACGAGCTGGAAACAGAGACTGAGTGATTGCAGTTCAGGTACTCTTCATCACGTACAGCTTTACAAGGCCTGTAAGGAGAGTCAGTGGAGCTCAGTATATTCCAGATTTTCCTACAGCAAACCCCGTGTAACAGAGATGAATCACAGCTTGATGATACAGGGATGTAAGTGGCAGCTGCAGGATTTTCCATCCATCCCCTACTATTGCTGCTTGTTTTCATATGGCCGCTTGTTTTCATCTCTCCATTGCTCCCATAGATGTGCAACCAACCCTGCAGCTGGACCAAAGATGGGATCTTAAGACAAGACTGAGTTTTCCTTAAAAGAACTTCCTTTGCTGCCTCTGGCTTTCAAGGTAGGCTGCCATGCATGAGTGAACAAGGACAGCTGTTTGCACTGCAAGGAAGAGAGGCTGTTCTCCATGTTGGAATTTGTCTCATAGATAAGTAGAACAGAGCAGACTGGGCACAGCAGAACATCACAGCAGCTATATTTCAGACTCTCCTCCTTCGCTGTCAATGTGTCAGTGCACACAATGTATGCTTTGTGCAGGTCCCTCATGAACTAAGTAACACAGGAGTAGGAAAGTCTAAAATTGGAAAGCAAATTAATCCAATATTCTCCTATGCTTAGGAGTCTTACTGGACAGTCATGATTTACAAGGCAGTTCATTCATTTATTATTCTCCTTATCAAAACTACCTAGGTTTTTACCTGCTGGAAAGTTCTTCCAGGACATTTTGGAGGAAGTTGTCCTGCATGGGCACCTTCTTCTAGAACAAATGGACAAGGTGTCACTTTATAACTGGTAACTTTATACTAACTTTGAGAAGGGTGCCTAGAAGAGACTAAGGACTTTGCATTGCTTCTGTTCCTCTGGAGGTAGAGTACAAATAAATTAGTGAAAGGAGATTTTTTTTATCATTATTTTCAATAAGGTGCAATTTTGCCAACAACTCACATTTCAGTTTCCATGACTATTTATTATGCCACTTTCACAGCAGCTATTCTGTGCTTGTACTGGTATTTTAGACTGTGGCCCATGTTACTTTAATAGCTTTTCCATTTATTCCAAAAGGTGCATGGAAATTACTTGGTTTATTTTCATCATCATTCACCTACAGTCAAAGTTGTAGATGGATCTTGGTCTTCTGAATTCATAAGGCTTCGGGTTTTCCTAAAGATTTTCCTAAGTCCTTTATTTTCCCTTCATGGTCATTTCTTTACTTGATGTATCTGGAAGGGGTTGAATCCAAACATGTCAGAGCCTTCAAAACTTCCTATGGGATATGGATACACCTTACTGAAGTTAATTGTAACAAGGTGCCCAAAGTCCTGGTAAATCAGATGGGATTTAGACTACCTCTGCTCTTCCAAAGGGAATGAGATAAGCAGCGGAATAAAGTGAATCCTGAGATCTGCCAGCCTACAGATCCCATTTTCCCTCATAGCAGGTGATCTCAGGAACCTTCTGAACAAAACCAGAGGCTTCGTGATTTGATAATCTGAGAGCATCCTAGCACTGCTGGGAGAGAGGCAGGAGGCATGGCAGGCAAGCATGCCATGCGTCCCTTGGGCAGGCAAGTGGAAGCTCTTCTCCGTGACAGGGAGCAGTGTGGTTCATATTCAAAATACTAGGAAGCCATAATATGGAGTCCCGAGGTCATCTACATAAGGATACACTGGGTTACACAACCTGATGCATCACACCGAGCACGTACGTGCCTTCAGGTGTCATGCTTGTGCTCACCTGAATTACCCAGTCTGATGGAGGTTTACTTCCCGCCCATCTGTGTTCCTGCCAACAGCACTCCACAATGTGAGTCACTCTGCAGTGTGTCTGCTAAAACCTTTACACCCCTTCTAGCTTCCCAGAGTCGACTTAGTGACGTGAGACCAGTGCAATATATGGGAATGGGTTTTGTGAAAGGAGTCAGAGCAATGCATTCCTTGGGGTAGCTCAGGGCTCCAGAAACATGTCAATGCAAGTCCCAAAAGCCCTGGTGTTTCACTTCATTCAAAAGTTGTTGAAACCTAGAAATGGATGAAATGTACCCCTCATGAGAGGGAAGCTTGTTTACCTTTCAGTGGTTTATTTTTGAGGAAATGACCACAAGGCCCTTCTTGAGCTCTTTAGCAGCTGCTCTTTTTCCATCATTTATTTTTGCTTTCAGTATTTTCCAAAATTTAAAGAAGTCAGAACCCTACCTCTCCAAGAAGAAGAGTGAGACTGGTTAGATGACTTAGCCAGTTCTCTGCTTTCTCAGCCAATCGGTGCAGATAAATTGACTGATGAATCTGCACCCTCAAAACCAAACCGCGTAATTCGTGTTGGTTTATTTGATGAAGGAAGACTGTCACCTGCATGAACTTCCCTCTTAAAAGGGAGGGGGAGTTTGGCTGTCTGGGAGCTATAAACTGTTCCTGATTCACCACACAGAATCATTTCATCACACACTAAATAATTGCTTTCCCCTGCGGACTGACTGCAACTGATGGCTGGCAGCAACTAACCTGTCTGGTTTTTCCTCCCCTTCTTTGGCAGGACTCCCACCCTCAGGTTTTTAGGAGACTGGTGAGAAAGGGGCATTTCCTTGCCCTTGGAGAAGTAACTGAAAGGAGGTGAGTGCTTCTCTTGGAGTCCTGACAGTGTGGAGAGGACTGACCACAACAGGGAGTTTTGTTTGTAACATTTTGGGGTAGGTAGAGGAATCCTAACGTGGGGAAACAGTGATGCTCTCTGAGTGTTGTGCACTCACTTGTAGACCTGACCAAAACCAACAATAAACACTAAGAGGAAATACTGAAAAAATATCCCAACTCCTGCTCTTCCGGCACCTGAAAGTTGCAGTCCGGAAAATACAGATCCCGTGGGAGCACTTTGTTCCAGCCTTTCAGATTAATGTGAGGTCTCAGCTCTTCCAGCACTGTAAGAAGCTAAGTGCAGATTGGTATTGTACTGCTGACTTGTAGAAACTAGTGAAAAAACTAGTGGGTAAATACAATGTGCTGTGGAAGAGTCAGCATGACTTTAATAAAGGGAAGTCCTGCCATATGGTCCCACTGGACTTCTCTGAAGGTGTCAACAAGCCTTTGGATTAAGGATATCCTGTTGATATAACCAGCTTTTATTTCCTGCGAGCGGCAAACAGTATCTCTCATCAAAGGCTTTTAAGGAAAGTTAACGGGTAAATGGGAAGGTCCATGGATGAATAAAAACCCTAGGAAACAGAGTGCGAACTCATGGTCAGGTCTTGTGGTAGAGGTTGATCCCCTGTGGTAGTGGTGTCTCCTGCTGCTATGTGCTGTTTGCTCAGCAAACTCCTACATGAGCTCAAAAGGCATAAACAGTGAGGTGACGAGGTTGAGTCAAACTACTCTGGGTATTAAGGTTGAGGACAGACAGTGAAGAATTGCAGAATCTCAGCTACTGGACAGTGAAATGATGCACAAGGGGAAAAGCAGCACCCAGTTCACATGTGACCCTGAGCTGGCTGTTACCAGCCAGGAGTGAAAACTTGGGGCTATGATAGATAATGTCATGAAAAGTTCAGCAAAGCATTTGGTAGCAGTCAATAACACAAATCAAATGTTAGGAATCACCACGAAAAGGACAGAGAAGAGAACGGAAAATGTTGTTACTCAACTGTACAAATCTATGGGTCTTGCAGCTTGAATCCTGTGTGAAGCTCTGGTCCTCTCAATTAAGAAGCAAACAACAGAGCTAGAAAGATTCAGGTGAGAATAACAAGGATGACAGGAGTACAGAACTACTCGATGTAAGAACTAAATAGGTTACCTCTTCAATCTAAGAGATGACCAGGGTAAATCTGTAATATCATGGTCATGGAGAAGGGGAAAAGATGAGAGAAGCTGAGTTTTCATTGCATTTCCCAGTAAAAGAATAAGGAAGCAGCAATTGTAAGTAGGAGAGAACAAGCTCAAAGCAAATGGAAGGAAGTGACTCTTCATGCCTGGTGCTAAACTTTGGAACTTCCTGCCACAGTGTGTTGTGGGAACTAAAAGCTAATGTGACTTCAAAAGCATGCCTTCAAGCAGCCTCTTCAAGGAAGAGAGATTTAGGGTTATTAATATACTGAGCCCACCTTTTCAGGAAGTCCCTGAACTGCATATGATTGCAAGCTGGGAGTCTGCTTTGTCCAGTTCTTGCCCTCTTCCTGAAGCATCCACTTTGGCTGATGTCAGAGAAGGATTCTTGGAGACGAAAGAAATTAGTCCTCAGGCTGCACTAAATCAGGGAATAAGCTGGTGCACTGACCATCAACACCTTCACAGTGATTAGAGTATTGCACAATTTTCCCAGTGTTTCTGTGCACCAAGGACCTCAAGGATCTGGGCTAGGAAGCAGACAAAGCAATGATCTCAGACATTCGGGTACTTTTTTTCTTTTTATCTTATTTCCTAGAGCTTTCTTCACTGTCCTTCGGACTGTTATCTCCAAATGTTTGTTTCTTCTCTTATGGGAACACCATTTGCAGTCATTAGCAGTTTGAGGGGTTTGCTCCCATCCACTGCATAAAAAGGTAGAATGACCACAAAAGACTTGAATTCTTAGTATATTATTTCAAGTGCTATATTTAACTAAATTACCCCCTCTTTTGGAATTGTTTATTATTCCTTTGGTGATAGAACAGCATCCTGTTTGCCTGCACACATTGCAGCTGCAGAGTTTAGTGAAATCCTCATGGGTTTCTTGAAATAGCTTTACAACTGAAACCTCCCAAACACTGTGCTGTGCTTCTGATTTATTTAACCAGATCCTAGTATGAACCAAGACTGTTCCTAACACGTTGCTGCTGTTCTTCAAAACGCAGGACCACAGTGTTTAGTGCAAGTGCATAAAAATACCCCTGAATTATGCAACTTTAACTTTACCAAACTATGTGACTCATATTGGTCAAATTCCAAAACGTATGCTTCCATAGCCTTAACTCAGTTATGCCACACATCCTATGTGAATAATCCATTGTTAACCACAGGAAATGTGGATCTCAAGCTACCACAACCCAGTTGCAGACAATGATCCATAAACTGGTAGTTCTGAGTAATATTAATCACTTTCCTGAATATTTGAATTTAGATATATGGCTAAATAATTAATTGAGCACTAATAAATTTGGAGAGTTTGTAAGTGTTAAGTTAGAACCATAGAATCATTCAGGTTGGAAAAGACCCTTGGGATCAAGTCCAACCATTAACCCTACTTACAAATTTCACCCCTAAACCATGTCCCCCAACACCACATCTAAATGACCCTCAAACACATCCAGGGATGGTGACTCAACCACCTCCCTGGGCAGCCTGTTCCGGTGTCTGACTACACTTTCTGTGAAAAAATTTTCACTAATGTCACAGAATCGCAGAATGTTAGGGGTTGGAAGGGATCTCCAAAGATCATCGAGTCCAACTCCCCAATCTAAACCTACCCTGTTGCAGCTTGAATCCATTTCCTCCTGTTCTATCACTAATTACCTGTGAGAAGAGACAAGCACCAACCTCTCTACAATGTCCTTTCAGGTAGCTGTAGAGAGTGATGAGATCTCCCCTTAGCCTCCTCTTCCTCAAACTAAACAGTCCCAGCTCCTTCAATCTCTCTTCAAGTTGTGGCACTGCTATGTCAAACAGCCACGTGTTCTAGTAATATTCCTGGTATTTCTCTACCTCACAGGGAGACACTGGCAGCCAGGATTGCTTCTTGCTTTTCAATGAGATGATCTTCACGTTGAGGATTTATTTTGTAAACACAGAATAGCCCTGGGTCCAAGTTAAAGCAGGATTATGGATTAAGGATTCTGGTGTTAATTATACTTAATAATAATTGTGTAGCTTTGGAAAATATTTATAATCTGAACATCTGCTGCTACATAAGAGCAGAAAGCAGAGTTGAAAATCTGGATAGTAAAAAATCCAGATGAGCTAGCCCCTAACTAATTCCAGGGAGATGAGAAACAGATTGGACAAACTGCCAGTGCTAGAGGTTTCACAGTCTTCTGAGGCATCCCACCACTGTCCTCTCCTCTGTCAGACAGGTTTCTGTCATCTCTAACTCCTCTGTTTCAGTTTAAACTCCTTACACCTAACCCACCCCCCGGAGACATGGAGAACAGTTTGCATTCTCCCTTTCCACAGCTACCTTGCCCACTGTCATACAAGATTCTCTGAGGAGCTCTGGGCATGAGAACCTGCTTTCCTTATAAAAAGAGAAAGGAGGATGAAGATGTTGGCTTCAGGAGATTGACTGTCCAGTATGTTACACAGATAAGCAGAGTGGCAGTGTGTTACTCTTTGGTTAATAGTGTAGTCTAAAATTAAAAGCACAGGTATCTTCAGTACAGACTACTCTCCTCACCCAAGATGGTGTTTCTCAGTGGTATCTGGACATTGGAGTAATTTTCATGCAGAGGTAAAAATTGTGTGAAGAACAAAATTAATAAAATAGCAACATTATCTGTCTGCGGTGATGAAAAATGAACAGAGGTATTGTAATTCTGAAAGTTATCAAGGAAGAACTCACTCATTACTGACAACATCATTGTAAGTCTACATGCTGGGGTTACAGTATATTTCATCCAGGAGAGCAGAAGGACTTCTTAGAAAGAGATCTAATGATGATGCCTTCTGCATGACAGACAATCTCACATATGGAATCCATTTGGCCACAGGCAGAACCACCCATCGGGCTGATTACAATAATCCTCAGCTCTGCTGCTCTGTGCAACTCTGTCGGGACAGATGGGTTTACACCTAGTACTTAAATGTTCATTACCTCTCTCCAGCAGATTAAAGAAAAAGGAAGAGCAAATTGTGGAGGTACAAGACTCTAAAACACACAGCAGCTGACAACAGAGGAGGTGCTTAAGTTTGGTCCATCTGTTGCATGAACATCCTGAGCAGCAGTGGGAGAAAAAGGAATCATTTCCCAGATCATAGACTTTATTTCAGATCTTATAATTTCAATGTACAGAGGTACAGATCCCCAGCACAGGAAGCCACTGTGTCAGCATAAAGCTCTGGAGCTGCACAAAGATGAACAAGAACACAAACACTCAGAAAGTGCCATCTTAAGGGACAAGTCATGGAATGTAAACCAGAAATTACATTGTGAAACTTAATCAGAAGAGATCCTGGGTAACATCTGGGCAAGAACCTTGGAGATCCCTGAAATACTTTAATGGGAAGAAAACACAAGGCAAATAAAATGCAAAATGTCTCTGACCATATGCATTGAGGAGTCAACTTTCCCCCTTGCTAGGTGAAAGCAGCAGTTATGAATAAGGAGTTGTGTGGCTGAGCCACAGCTTTTCTAGAAATGGAAATCATTTCAGAGTATGTGGGAACTGCTGCTGTTCCTTCTGGTACCCCATTGAGCCTCCTTGCAGTACTTAAAGGTGCTGCTTGGGGAACAACAGTGGAAACCAGAAAGGCTGAGAAGGGTGTTAGATTTGTGCCTGGAGTTGCACTGTGCTGTATATACGATTAGATCACTGTATATACGATTACGGCACCATAATCTCAGTGGAGAAGGGCATCCCTGTGTTTTCAAATATAAATCTCTTAATCCTATTGCTCATCCAACTCCACTTTTCTTTCCCAGCCCAATTGCAGGATAGAGCATGTGGTCCATGCTCTAGGACAGAGACGCACGGTCCTGGCTCTGCAGGCCTCCTGGCATTGAAGAGTTTGCAGATCAGAGCAAAGTGGAGCACTAAAAATCATCATCTTCACTGAGTGGCATTTTGGTGAGTGAGAAAGGAGGGAATGGGACTCAGTCTGGCAACCTACAACTTGGTGGCAACGGATGGGTGTGGTAAGTGTATCCTCAGTGTTCACTTGTCTTGTTTCTGCCTCATTTATCCTGCACCTTGTTTTCCTCAGTGAGGTTGTGTTTAACTTTGTGCTTTTTGTGTAGCTAATACTTGGGGGTTTTCCTCATTTTGATGGTTATCATCACTGACACTAGAGTTACCGGGCAAGAAACCCCAGTGAGTGCTGACTGATCAGGATTAGGTGGCATGTATAAGTGGCTAGAAGACAAGGCTCAGACCAAATATGTTTGCTCAACAATTCACCCGGCACACAAGTGCTGCCCTTACCTCCACTGAACTTCTAATGAACTGCAAATTGCAAACAAAGTTACCAGCAGCTTATCACTTGCTTAAAGTGCTGAGGATAAAGAAACCCGGCAAGGATTTGCTAAAAAAATACAGGAAGAGGCAGAAAAAATGTTCCATTAAAATAAAATAAGGGCAAGGAGAGAGTGGTGTTTTCTAGGGCTATGCAAAAAGGCTTTGATGAACAGCAGCTCCCAAAGGATGGTATCAATTATCTATTTCTAGCCTGGGCAAACTGGTTGCTGTGTCAGCATCGATGCACAGACAGTTTTTCTGATGTCATCCTAATCCACATTCCTTCTCTCTTTCTCCACCCCATTCCTCCCCTACTGTCACCAGCATAAAGTTTTATTTCCATCCTGTTTTTCTTTTTCACCTTTAACACTCCTTTCTTTTCCGACCCTCCTCTCCCATAACCTCTGTGTACTCTCACTCCTTACAACCATCTCCCTTTTTTTGTTGTGTTGTCCCTGGAATCATTCCTATATCATGGACAAGATCACAGCTATCAAAGATCGTTTGCCAGCTCTTTGAGTCTTTAAGACTGAGGCACTTCAGGGAGAGCTGCCATTTGTCAAAAAGGGAGAGAGCAGCACGGGGAAATTTAAGGTATGTGCAATACAGGACATCAAATCTGATGGTCGCATCTGGCTCTATCTCTGGTATCTTTCTTCCTCCACCTTCTCAGAGGTCTTGTCCTCTTCATTTGGAAGTTTTTCTCTTACAGGGTACTTGCTGTTGGTACTCTCATCTTCTATCAGAAAGAAAAACACTGAACTCTTTCTCTACCCGCTGCCTTTAACCCCATCCGACTTCCTCTTTCAATTCCTTCTTCTTTTGAACAGTTCCTTCATTCGATACTCTTCTCCTCACCTGTCCATGGTACTGCTTATCTGTAACTGCCCAGCTTCCCTCCATCACCCTTCTTCTTTTCTGTCAATTTCTTTCCTATGCTTCTTTCTCTACAACCTCCCCACCTGGTTCTCAATGCATTTGTTAATCTAGATGGGAATGGGCACCCAGCTGGCTTTTAGGCTCAAACTTTTCAGGGATACAAAAACCAGGACAGTCAAAATCTGTTCTTTCTTTTTCTGACTATTTGCAGAGTAGCTGTTCAGTTCACTATTTCCTCTTATTGATTTCCTCAGCAGCTATTCACAGGGTTTATTCTGTGAATTGATTCAACATTAGGGCTGTGTTATTTCCACCTAGTTGGAGAAGTAATGTGATGCTGTTTCCATTCCCTGCATATTCAAGGGCATGAAAGATCAGGCATGAATATTTGTCTGCAAATGAAACTCTTAGCCATTCATTCTGGATGTGATACGTGCTGCCTATCAATGCTTTTACCTGAAAAGAACTTTATAATTTGCAGAGTTATGAACTTAGACATGAAATATAAACACTGTCTTTTCCACTTCTATATCCAACATTGAATAAAATTGGAAATATTCAGCAGTTTTTCAGACTGTTCCTTCTGTCTCTATCCAGACAACAAATCCACAGCAGAGCTGGTAGTTTCATGATTTCTAGCCCACAGACACTTCCTCCCATTTATGTAAAAGAAATAGTAGAAATGGAGGAAATTCTGTGGCTTTCTTCCCTAATCAGGTAGATATGAGCTACTGTTTGAACCTGTTTAAACTTGTTTACCTCATCATAACCTTACTCCTGGCATATGGACTGGTTACTAAGGAAACAACTGGGAAGCCCATTTTGGGTTGGATAGCTTGAGAAAAGAAAAACGTAACCCAAAACTTGCGTTTCATCTTTATGGCTACGTAGCCTGAATGCATTTACCAGAAACATATCTGTGGAAACCTTACCCACAGACAATTTCCAAATGCACTTTGACTCTGGGTTGCCTTAAGCTGGTGTAGTCTGACAGCACGTGTGGAGGACAGTTAAGCTTCAAGCTCTGGTGCTTTCCTCTAAGGGTCTCTTCACTTAGGTATTTACATGGTTCTTCTAAGCTGAATATCCCATAACCTTGAATAGTATCTTCCTGCCAGTGAAACAAGATGTTCTTATTAACTTTATTCCATTAATGTAGAAGTTAAAGGGCTGCTAAGTGACTTGCCCATAGTCATAGATATCATATACCTCACAGAACAGGGCCATCAATTAAAACAGTGCAGAAAAGGATTGTGGAGATTCTTAAGTGGAAAGAATTCCAGAGAGGACAGTAATTATCATAATTAATTACGGTAGTCATTAACTACTTGCTTCTTTTAAAAGTACAAGTGCATATCAATTATGGTTGAGTCCTAGTCATGAAGTTCTGACCTGTGCCCATCAGTTAACTATCACGGCTACTGAGTGCTCTGCAGTGAAGACACTCCTACTCATCACCAAGGGGAGCAGCTCCGGTGCCATCACGACCAGCAGCTGGGAGCTCTGTGCACAGGAAGGGGTCTCCTGAACTGTGGGAACCTCAGGGGAGCAGAGAGACCAAGTTACAATAAGAAGTCTAAGGGTGGTCAAGAGAGACTTCAAGGCCTTGAGACAATTGGTTAAGGGTTCGGTGCACATGTACTGTTTTCTTCTATCATTCCAGTTGCAGGGAATGATGAGGGAAGAAACAGGAAGACCCAGCTGGTCAGTATCTGTCTCTGGGACTGGTGTCACTGGCAGAATTTTGTGGGATTTTTTTTTTATCATGAGTTGGTCTACACAACACCAGGCCTGCTGGCAACAGATCGGATACACTGTCTCAAACGGGGAAACGGATCTTTGTGCGGGAGTTAGCAGGGCTGGTCAAAAAAGCTTGAAACTGAATTTGAAGGGGGAAAGGGATACAACCAGGTTCACTAGGCTGCCTGGTGGTGGAATGCCAATGTTTGAGGGATGGAGTGCTAGTGAGGTCCTTCAGTCTGCTCCATGATGTGCTGAGTACAACTGAAGCATATTTAAAATGTCCCTGTACTAATGCACACAGCACCTTAGACATCTCAGTGGGAGTAAGGGATGGAGATCCACGCCACAGCAAAGATGTAAGGGTTGCCATTGTGTTAGAAACCACATGAGCACCTGAGAACAGTCACACAGGAACTAGGGCTTCACCTCCCCAAAAAGGTAGCAGGATTAATAACTCAGCTACACCAATGCAACAAACAGGAGGAGCTGGAAGCCATTGTGTAGCTGGAAAACTATCATGTAATTGAAATCATGGAAACATGATGGGATGACTTGCACAACCAGAGTGCAACAATGGATGGCTGTAAGCTCTTCAGAAGGGATAGACAGGCAAGAAAGGGGAGGAAGTAGGACAGCCCTGTAGGTTCGGGAGTGTTCTGACTGTCTAGATCTTGAGGATGGTGATGAAAGGGTCAAGTGTTTATGGGTAAGAACCAGAGGAGAGGCCAACAAGGCAGATATCATGGTGGGAGTCTGTTACAGACTGTCCAAGCAGGAGGAAGAGGCAGATGAAATTGGAACAGGCTGCCTATGGAAGTGGTGGAGTGACCATCCCTGGAGATATCTAAGACATGTGCTGAGGGATGTGGTTTAGGGGTGGACTTGGAAGTGTTAGGTTTACAGTTGGACTCAATGATCTTAACGGTCTTTTCCAACCTAAATGATTCTGTGATTAACTCCTAGAATGCATCATAATCTGGGGATTTAGATCCTGGCTGCATTACTTTTTTTATTAGAGTTTTGTAAAACCTTGAGATGGAGGGAAACCCCACAAAATATCATCCTTTAGAGCAGAATAAAATAGCGTCCTGGTCCAAGGGGCACTGAGCATATGCAGCTCCTAATGAAAGCTCTAAACAGTGCAGTTTCTCAGCTTCATGTAACACAGAGGCAGCTGAGAAGATCAGTGGAAAACTGGTAATGGAGCTGACAACAGTCGGTCTGGCTCCATCTCATAATGCAACTGGAGAACAGCTGTGTGTTTGGTAGCAAACTGTGATACAGTGGCCAGATGTTTGTTCACTTTCTTCTAGGATATGTTTGAACTGCCTGAGCTCCCTCTGCCGCTTTGTCAGGGCACATAAGAGACATGGTGTCTGCACCAACACGGGGAAATGAGGAACTCAAAGCCAGGAGCAGCTGCCATGTGGCACAGATGTGCATTTGAATGAAGAAAACTCAGCTCAAAATGTCTAGGCTGGATGTGAATCAATATTAACTCCAGCAAGGAGCAATATGACCTGTCCTGCAGTTGCTGAGTGAAAGTGATGCTCTCGTTGGTGTCTCTGCAAGTGCTGCAGTGGCTGAGACCCCTGGCACTGAGCAAACCCCTCAGACACAGCTGCCCTGAGAAAAGGTATCTTCAGCATCCTACTGTTACCGGGGCAACCAGAGCTGGAATTCAGATCTGATGAAAGTTCACCAAATCTGAACTCCTTCAGGCATAATATTTTTCACTGGCTGAACTGGCATCATTGAAAGTTGTTTCTGAACAGTGGCTGTAGTGTGTGCAGCCCTGCTAAGTATCAGCAGTGGCACGATAGGCAGACGTTATACATTTCTGGAAATAAGAGGCAGCTCCTTTGCCTTCAGTGCTGTTCTTGTTCCATAGGAACACAAACATCACTGTCCTGGTGGATGCATGGCCATTTGGTGGGATGGCTTGTTTCTGAGAGGGTTTAGTAATGGAGACACCAGTAGAGGGTGGAAACAAGCTCTGATATCTTTTTTTCCATGATGGTGTAATATCAGTCTGCTATATATAATAGATCCCAAAGCATTTATCCCCCTTCTGGGTGGTTTTTTTTTTAGCTTTCGGTGTTGCAACTGTGTATGTTCCTGTTATCACATCAAGGTTTCTCAGGTTTTAAGTAAATTCCAGAGCTTTGTGGTTTGTAATTATGTCATCCCAGTGTTTCTGGTGTAGAACTGTAATTTGCTATTTCTCATCTCTTTGAATGACACTTTGCTCTTTTATTCTATGAAAGCAGAAACAGGCATTCCTAATCCACATGTCCTAGACTGTTCATTATTTGATTTTTCACATCTTATCCTTCCCAGATAAAGGACTCCAATCTTTCTTTTAGTTCTGTTAATAGCTATAAGAATGCTGCCTGTCCCTGAACTCCCCAGTCCTGTTATTTATTTTTGAAACAGTAACAAACACTGAAGACAGTCTTCTGGTGACAGCAATCACATACATTGTGTAACTGAATTATATAACCCTTCATCCCACCCTTTATATAGCCTCATGTAAGTTTGCTTTTTGGATGCAGCCACACAGTAAATGCAGTTCTCAACTGACCTTTCTGCAGTAAGAGCCAAGGACTTTCTCTGAGTTAGTGCTTGTATTAATTTATCGTGGCACAAAGACACAGTGAACTATGACAGTGCACTGGTATAACTTCCAGCTGTGCACACGTATGCTGCAGCAAGTCTTTCCACAGAAAGGAGTTATCCCAAAACCTCTGGAAAAATCTCCCACGTAGATAAGTCCTTATTTAGGGCCACATTCCAGTATCAAGAGTCAGTTTGGGAAGAATCATGGACATGTGTAAAAGGAAAAATAAATGTATGAGCCATGAAGGTTGCCATGGGTAGTGGAACAGGGAGTACACAAGGCTGCTATGACAGGATAGCTAAATACAGTGCAAGTGACACAGTCAAAGACCTTGAAACATACAGTACAAAAGAAAATATTTCCCCAAAAGACAGATCACTCAATTAAAATGGAAAAAAGCGCCCCATTTCTAGGCAGAATAAGCTGTAAATCTCTGTAAGAATAGAGACAGCAATGCTCTTCTCAAGTTATGCTGAAGGGTAATAAATCTGCAGGTAATTCTCAGAGCAACTGTTCAGCACAATGACAGACAAAGGTCTGCAGGGCTCTGCAGTGTGTCTTGCAGCTTCTCCTGCTTATAGGATGGAGATGTAGCTTGGAAAAGTATACACCAAGTCAGGATACTGGGATTGCTTTGGGGTACTGCATGCTAGAGGCTGCTGCCTCGGCAGATGGGACCTACGTACTGAAGACATGGGTGATGATAAATGTCTGTGGCCTGCCAGTCCCAACAGACTGCTTATGAGAAAATTTATGAATGGAAGGTTTCAGCTGAATCACCACTGGTGAAGACCAACAGAGCTTTGACACTCACTGTAGCTGCTTTCCTAGTATGTTGAATTTTCTGATGTCATTTAAATGGCAGGAGAGTTGCAGCTGGAGGGGGAATCGGTGAATCTCATGCAAACAAGGGGCTGTGATTTCCCTGGGAGCTGCTCAGGATTGATTTTTTCTTAGCCACGTTGCTAAACGTGCCCAGGAGTGCTGGAATTTTGCTCCTTCATGCTGCCTTCAGACTGACAGCAGGCCAACCCTTTCTACCTGCCGTAGCTAGGAGCCTGTGTGGAAATCATTCTTCTAGGAAGGTGCAAATGGCAGGGTTGCTCCCTTACACTTCTGTAAGCCACAGTGGTCTCTGTGCCTGGGGACGCTCCTGCCTACCACTTCTGAGTGCAGAGGCCATGCCAAAGAGGGAGGAAAGGAACCGGTGAGCCTGGAGGGCTTCTTTAGACCATGTCTATTGCCTTGACTATTGGGAAGATTTGAATACAACACCATTTCCTTTAGCAGCTGCAGTAATCCTGTCCCAGCCCTTATCTCCAACACAATCTAGTCCTAAAATAGCCTGTTCCTCTGCAAAGAAGTAGGAGATCTCATTTTCAAAGCATTTCCTCTGCTGGTAGTCTCCCAGCTTTTACTCACAGTGCTGGTATCCAGTACTGCTGTGGCAAATGGGCAGCAACGCCCGTGCAGAGGGAGGAAGGGAAGCAACTCGAGGAAAAATTCACCCCCCGCCGCAGCACGTGAAGAGGCTTCGTGCCTCACACAAAAGGCAAGAAGTCTGGTGCTGCCTGGAGAAGGATGGCAGGTGGGGGCAGCTCGGCACATCCCATACATGGAGCTTCTGCAACATCGTGAGACAGTTCACAAGCAGGTACCAAGTGCTGTATCTTCCTCGGCCTGGCCAAAAACCATCTGAGAGTTATTGCAGGGTGCTGCTGGCAGGGAGTTGTTCATGGTGGGCAGAAAGAAATACATCTGCAAAATAGGAACACTATGGCTTACACCATGCTTACAGCAACAGCTCAGGTAGGAGACTTAATAGTCTCCCCAGCTGCAGTGGAAAGAATAGTCAGCCATATCTAGAGGAAGACAATCTCCCAGGTCTTATTCTGTTCCAGTGTCTTTTCAGGATCTTTAGCTCAAATCCTAACTCTCAGTCATCTTACTCAGACCCTTTGGTCCAGAGTCATTCATCCATGCCCAGACATTTCCCTCACCTATTTCCAGTCTACTTCACTATAAAGTCTAAGTAATATAAAGCTATTACAGACAATGCTTCCACATCTCCAAAGTGTAAAACTTGATATACATACGTGTAGGTTCTTGTACATATGACCACAGAGTTTCTGATTTTAGCTCTGAACTTCAGGAGCAAATTCCCTAGCACTGCACAAGACTCTGGTAGATGCACCTCAAATGGGATTTATCTCAAGCCTCTAAAGAGCACACACACCAAAATTAATATTCATTACTAAATTAATATTCATGCTCTTCTTCTGTGGTGATTTATCTTCATAGAACTGGTTTTGGCACTGTCCATTTCTTTCACTCTTGGATCTGTCCCTTGCTCTCCTCCTGATTAATGTGTTGATATGAGGCTTCAGGTAAACTTTCATTTATCAGACTTTTAAACTAATTGTTTCTTCATGGCTAATTAGCTCTGTCTTCATTATTAAAATCTTGTAGTATTTCCTGCTGTTGGGACATTACTGCTGGCTAAATTTTGCCTCTGTACACCACAACACCAAAGAATGTGCCATCTTCCCACTAAATCTGAACATCCATGTCCAGCAGGAGCTCACTTACTTCTCTCCCATCCACCTGCACTGCGTGTGATAGAGAGTAATGGATTATTCCCTAGGTGGAAGACAATGGGAAACTCTGAACTTGCCTTTTCTCTTGCTCCCGCTGTTAGAAAGATCATTTAAAATAGTTTAATAAAACCATGCTACTTCTCCAGGTTTTTTTTTGGTAGCAGAAATTCACTCTGTAGTAACGTGCATCTTTAAAACAGATGTAAGTTTTGCCAGGCTCTTTAAACACAGTCCAACTGCCAGAAAACAATCTTCTACCTTTTCTTTAAAAAAAAAAAAATCCAGTATCTCCTTTCCTCCTTCAGAGTCCCTCTCTGGGCAATATCTGGAAACAGTCTAATTACTAGTCTTGAACATAACCTGGCAAAACCCTTCCTTGTCAGGGTACTAGAGCTGGACCATCAACCAGATCCTTCTCATCCCATGGGTGCTGCTGCCTGGGCAAGGCTCCTACAGTCACACAGCACCCTTTGCTGTGCCTGTCTCCCTGTAAAATCCAAGAGCTGCCTCAGCAGAGATGGCAGCTGCTGATGGTACAGGACGGGGATGAGGAATTGCTTAGGAAGCAGTGGGACTTTTGCATCACACCAGAGCCATCTGCACACTAGGGGAAATCCCACCGGGGGTGAGGAGGTGACTTCCTTCCTGGCAAAATATCCTGCTCCAGCACATGTGGGTGAGAGGTGGACATGTCTGGCACTTGTGTGTGTCCTTTTGACCTCATTGGCATTTTGGCTTGGCTGTGCCTTCGCTCACAAGGCCTCCCCACAACCTGCAAAAGGGACATTTCCCGTTGGGTTTCTTTCTCTGTTGTACCTTAGAAGGGAGAGTTTCATAGCAAGACTTCACTGCAGAGCCACACAGCAGAAAAATGTATTGATACAAAAACAGACAGATGCAAAAAGAATATACCTCAGATTCTTAAAACTTCCCCACATTAGAGGTAGACATGGGTTTGAGTTGAATTTTCCAGAAGAGAAGTGATTAGTGCAGAAATCATGGAAAACAACTGGGGTGTGAAGCACTCAAGAGCTCCCAGTTAAAGAGAATATCCAGCAACCCTGGCCCTTAAAATGTAAATAGGAAACAGTCACAAAATCTTATCTGTATTTTGCAGCTAATGAAAACACTAGTCTCCCCTGGGAGCCAAGGCTTTGCTCTAATTTATTGCATTTTCCTAGGTTTTCCTTAGCTGTGACTAACTTGCACTGTCAGGTGTGCCTTTTTTGAAGTTAAAAAGCATATCTGAAGTGCTACAAACACCAGCCAAAATATTTAAATTAGCAAGTACCTACTGAAACCACATCTTGAAGCCCATCAGATGAGGGGATGGCACTCGGATACCTCTCATGCTCTGAGTGATAGGTACAAACAGTCTCTGCTCCCATGGAGGTAATTCTTCCTGGGTGAAGTGCTGTTTGTTGTGCTGGCCCTTTGCAGGGTTTGGGTTGTGCACAAACAGCACTTTGACTAGCAAACACAAAACATTTCAAAGCCAGGCCTCAGCAAGCAGTTTTATCAGTGGAGCATGCAGTGGCCTTCCCCTCCCTGAATGCCAGAGTAGATTGTATGTACAGTTTGGAAAACACACTGAATCACACTCAGCTTGTTTGTTGGGTTGGGGTTTTTGGCTAGATCCTAAAATGGGTCTAGGTACATACCATTTCATATAATTAATTAGACTTTTATTGTAATATATAACTTCAAAGACTTCACAAACCTGCTTACTACATCTGTGTTCCCATCGTGTATTAAACCTGGGCCTGCTGAACACACTATAAAACCTCTATCTCCTGGCCATGCAGCCTTTTAGCCAAGGGTCAAAGTCTTTAGGAGCCTCCAGGGTCAGAACTTGGTGGGGTGGGCTGGCACCAGGCTGCTCCTAATTGCTGGTCATCTGCTACTTCCTCTGGTTCAGCTGATCCCTGAGCTCAGCTCTGCTTTGCTCAATGATCCAGAGACATGAAAGGGCTGGAGGAACTCATAAGCAGACACTAGCCTCAGCTGGGCATCTCACCCTGCATGGCAGACTTCATATATAGGGTGGACACACCTTATGGGGCCTGTGACAGATGGCATAACATGACATACTGAGTTCATGAGAGCAATTCAGGCCACCTGCTACCCATGACTACTAGGCCATGGGGCCAGGCTCTGCCAAGCCTGGGTTGGGGGGGTCTCTGCACTGTTGTTAGAAGTCACATAAGAGGCTGTAGTAATGTAGTAAGATGCTTAAGTGTGCTGCTTTCTGCATGTAATTTGGGACTGAGATGGCTGTTCCCACCTGTGTGCTGGCAAAGACCAAAAGGAGCTGCAGTCTGTTACTTCAGTAAAACTAAGGAGAGTTTTGATGTAGGTACTCAGTGCCATCCGATATTGTATGCTTGTGTACGGGAGGGTAAGCAGGGATTTGGCCAAGGGCCAGAGATGAGTTTGCACATGACTTACACTTAATGTTAGGCATGTGACTTGCTGCCTACAAGGCGAGGTGTTGTTTGCACATAACTGTGTCTGTATTGTCCGTGCAGCTGAGCACAGACAAATGATTGTGCATTTGTTTGCAAACATTAACCCTGCAGGGTAGGGAGGCTAGTTCCACGAGTACTGGATCTGTGGCAGCAGCTATTAACTCACTGAAAAGCACAAAAAGGTACAGACTGTGTCACGCAATTAGCATCATGACAAAGCATGTTTTTCTACTGGGAACATAGCCAAAGGAGGTTTCTTGCTGTCTCCAGAAAGTTGTCTGCCCTTTACTCTGTGCCCCCTCAACAGAATTTATTTCTCTAAGTGGGGAGATAAAAAGCAGATTTTGCAGTTTTACCTGTCTATTCTTGCTCTTTGTCATGGAGATCAGATAAAGACCTAGGTGCTTCCTGAGTACAGCAACAGCATATGCAAGCTGAGCAAAAAATCCAGTCAGTGCTGGATTCCAGAGGAAAAGGTTGCATTTGGATGTTCTGTGCTGCCTGGAAAGAGACCTTCACAGAGAGTGAAACAGTTGTTATTTTTTACCGACAGAGCATTTTCATTCTGTCTGACGAGAGCCGTGTCCTCCCCTCTTTCTTTGGTGCTGTCTGGAGCTTAAATGCTTATTTTCTGATTGGTTTCATATGCAGGCTTGCAGAACCATGGCACCTGATGGATTTCCCCCCAGCCTTTCTTCTCTTGCTAGTAACATTTAGATCCATTTTCAGTCAAATATGACAGAAAGACAAAATGTTGAGCAGAAGTTCATGACACCTTTGTGAAAATAGGCAGCTGGATAGCAAATAAAGCACCTGAAGCACACTTAGAAAAGTAATGGCTGGAAGCTCATGTATCACCAGAGAATCCAGGTGGGAGAGACACCTTTGTAGTTGCTGCTATTGTGGGAAAAGCTTCACTTGGTGATTTTGCTTCCTTAGATGTGGCAGTCAGGGCACAAATCTCCAGAAAACCAGGATTCACTGGTGCTGGCACTCAAAAATTACTTGTGCAAGTTTTGCTGGTTGCTAGAAAGACTTCTCTATGTAGCTAGTTTATAAAAACAATTGTCCACAGCCATGACACTGCTTCCTTTTAGAACAGGCTGTCAGTGTATCAACATCACATGCTACAAAGGCAGTCTGATGTTTGAAATAATTCATACACTACTTAATAAAACATGCAAATTTTCCCCTTTAATCAGAGGTTCTCAAAGCACTGTGCATACGTTAGGAAGTGATCCCCATGGATAAAGGAAGCTGCCTCATTCTCATTTTACAGAGAGATATGTGTGGCGGGCAAGTAGAATGTTTTGCTCAGTGTTACATGACAGGCTGGGAAAGGGAGTCCAGCCCAGAAGATGCATGAGGAGCATGGAGTAGACACAGAGTTGTTTGGCTAGTGTGCATCCATAGCATTGCTGCCACACAAAGTGGCCCGGTCCCACCTATTTGTTTCTCATGGTTTGGTTCAACAGTCTCATGGTTCAGCAATCTTCAAGCTCTGGCTCTGCAGTCTTTGCAAAAGAAGAGCAGAGAACTGATAAGTTTTGTAGGACCAGCTTGTTTTATGTACCTTTTACACCTCAATAAAATCCTTGAAGGCTTGTGGTATGCCAAAGGCAACAGGGTTATAGTATAGCAATTTCAGTAGCCACTGGCACACAAGAAAGAGATGCAGCTAGTAGCATATGCAGCCAGTTATGAGTCTATGTCCTGAATGATCAGGTAGAGATGGATACAGGTGACAGCTGACACACTGGTCACTCTGATGGCACACACTTCATTAAAGATGCCTTCAGTGCTGCTGCTTCTCAAACCTGCAATTGTAGCAAGCGGTGTTTGGCTTCTATCTTGAACTCTAAACTTTATGAGACCAGATTTCTGTAGATTATTCATGTGTTTATTAATTGCTTGTTCTTTATAGAATAACTGCACAACACTGCAATCCTGTTGCATCACACAGGAGTTAAATACCTCTCAAAGCATCAATGAATTAACCCTCCTCCCTCACATCTGTAGTAGGCTGGGAAATAAGAGATGATTGTGTTTCAGCTTCCAGGGAGGTGGCCAATGTATTGAGGATGTGGAATTTGCTATAAAAATCCATGGCCATATCTAAAAAATTGCATATGCATTTTTAAATGCACATTTGTTTATTATTCACATCCTTGGATAATGAAAAAGTGAACAAAAGGTTTGCTTTCTAAATACTTTTCTGAGCTTTTGAATTCTGTACAAGCTTGTGAATTTGTCCTGCAAACTTGTATGTGTGTGTGAACTGGTCAGACTGGATTTGATTGAGAAAAGAGATAAGGACCTGGATTTTTTGCATTAAAATTCTCATATTTTGAAGCCTATTTGGTAAACCAGGCAGTGGATAGACAGATTTCAGTCTTTCTGCAGCTGTCCTAACATACTTTTCCAAAGGCATTTGTGATACCTGAGCCTTGAAATGGTGAATATGACAGGAGTGTGAAATCCCCCAAAAGAGACATTTCAAGCTTTGCAGGACAAATATTTTAAACAATTAAACACCCAAAGGCATCAGGTTTTCAAGCAAAGTGAAGGCAGAAGTGTATTAAACCATAGCAGTTAACAACCTTAGCCAAGCAATGTTTGTCCCTTTTCTAGACCTGGAGTCCAGAGCTTTGTGAAAACAGGATGGGTCATTGATGGGAATGGCCCCCTTAGCTGAACTGACTTCCTGAGAAGAAGGTTAGAGCTGCAAACTCCTCTGGAATCAGAAAGGCCTACAACCCTATGCAAATTTTGCTGAAAGATTTTGTGCAAGATTCAGTAAAATCTCTTCCCTTCTCTCCAGCTCTGACATTACCGGCTGTCTGTGCTCGGTGTGATGAGATTGCACTGGGACAGTGAGGAAATCTGGACTGGAGGTAGGTACCTCTTTAGGAATTGGTGTTATAACAGAGCTTATATCTCAGCTCAAGATGGGACATGTCGAGCATTCCGGGGCTTCTTGGGAGCTTGGCAATCCCAAACACGAGGATGGATGAGTTGTAGGTGATGGCAGCATCTGGCAGCCCTGGATGACCAAAGATCTATTCCCTTGACCTAAATGCTGGAATTTGGCAGGGCCGTTATAGGCGGGAGATGGTCTGAATACGGCTCCTAGTGGTTAAAAGCACCCATTACATGTTTTAGGTGAGTTCAGCTAGAGTTTGGAAGCTCCTGGAAAATTGCATGAGTAATTGTTCCCTTTTCCTAGAAATCCCATTGTAATCTTGCTTCCTTTTATAAATTTGATTTTTCATCCTTCCTCGAATGCTTGGACTTCCTGTGCAATGAGAAGGATGACACCTGTCAGAAAAAGGATGCAAACACAGAAAGATGGACAATGCCCTGACTCCGAACCATCACAGGGTATTTTAGGCAAGTCATTCTGCCTTTTCCTATCTGTCTTCCCGGTTGTTCACTATTGTGCATGTTGCATGTTGGAATTTCAGTCACAGAAGACGATCCCATTGTGACTGAAGCAATACAAATCTGAAATGAAAAGGTAATCCTGCCCCAAATTGCTTTTGAGGTTTAAGACAAGCAACAGCAGATGGATGCAGTCACGGAAGGGAATTTGAGGCAACAGTGAAGCAATCCTGATCAGTGTGATAGGCAGCCAGCACACAGTATAAGCTGTTGCCGAGGCTTCGGTATTGTGGCAAAAAAAAAAATTAATGACAGATTTGAGAAAAGCTAATGAGAGCTCTGTAAATATTTTTGTAAGCCCAAAGCATGAGAGAAAGCATGAAATTGATTTTTGAACATCTAACAGTAACTAATTTGTGTAGTAAGTATGATACCCATGAATTCGTAATGGAGGTTATGAAGGTTAATTCATAAGCATGTCTAAGTGTGTTTAAATACCATCGAAAAGTAGAGTATTGTTAAATTAATCATTGCAGGGAAAAGTCTTAGAATCCTTTTAAAGAAAGGCAGCGTGATTTTATACGGGCAATGAGCGAAGAAATTGGAAGCCTCTAGGCCTTAACCTTCTGATATGAGCAGAGGAGGTCATTAAGATGAAAATTGCCGAAGGGAATTTTTTAGCAATTGCAGTCTCTGCCGTATCAGATCGGGGTTTATTTCCATCTGCAGTGGCTAAAATACTGGTTGTCACTGCTCTGACTTCAGTCCTAGTG
Organism: Ceryle rudis; assembly: GCA_033439905.1. Taxonomy (NCBI): domain Eukaryota; kingdom Metazoa; phylum Chordata; class Aves; order Coraciiformes; family Cerylidae; genus Ceryle; species Ceryle rudis. The sequence continues at coordinate 58,564 of JAAGNO010001189.1, forward strand.
TGTGTGATGATTTCAGGGAGTAAAAGACCTTTCACTGGGGGCGAGAGAACTAAAATACACAGCAAGGCTTACAGCCAGCACATTACTGTCAAAGCAGTTAGCCTATCTCGGCACAAATGACATAGCTGTAATGAAGGAAGCATCATATCTAAACCCAACACTTCTCTTAAGCATGTCTCAGTGCCACATAAATTTTATTTTGAAACTATTATTTGGAACAGAAAATAGCTTTTAAAGGACTCCAATTTTTAATCTCATAAAGCTCCTGAGAGTCAATTCCTGACACAGCTCACTGACTCCCAGTCTGCTGTCTGCAGTGAAGACAACTGGGAGGATCACTGTGAAAAAGACTTTGGATGAAGTTAGTTATTTTTGACATGCAACAGCAGCTAAAATGTATTTCTGAAAGACAAATCCTCTGCTTTTATATCCTTTTGAATTACTGCAAAGATTTGTTTATAATTATTTTTTAAACTCATGAGATTTTGTCTGTCCTAGTTTTAAGAGATGAATTTGAGGTTGTCAAAACTTATCTTTTTCAAAAGCCTTTAGAAAGATCTTTCTTCTGTGATTTGTGCAAGATGATTCAGGCCTGAGCAAATGTGACCCCTCTGCGCCTTATTCTTGCCTAGACAAAAGTGGTCGCCTGCAGCTGTGCCTATCTTGCCCTCAAAGGATTCTTAAAATGGCACTTGACATGCTGAATGTATTTGAATGAATATTTTCTGTCACTAGCAACTGAAATAACTCCTGCCTTCTCTTCATGACCTTCAGAGCTGGATTCCCATAGAACAGGAGCATTCTTCCTCTTTCAGACAATCATCCGTCTGATTGCCCTATATTGAAAAGGAAGTTTATATCATGGGAAGTATTTCCTTGTTCTCAAAGAGAGGTGGTGGGTTAGATGATCTCTGTGGACATCACTGGGAACTAATTTAACAAGTCCTAAGCTCTAGTTTTAGGATGAAACTAGTTCAGGCATGAGCTCACTCGGTGGCCTTGGACACGTGTTGGCATATTTGTCTTTAGTCACTGTGAAACCTGAAACTGGACTGTTGGAGTCTCAGTGCAAATCAAAGAGACAATTTTTCCTACGAATCTGGAACAAGACCTACCAAGAGTTAAGTAGCAGTGGACAAAAGGAGCTGGGGTTTTCTCAGCTGGAAGATGCTGAACATAAAAAGGAAGATAAAAGGATTATTTTGTGGTTGGGGAAACCCTGATCTCAGCTGCAGGAAACAGTTCCCTCCGACTAGGTCCTTCAGAGAAGACAGGACTTTGATTTCAGTCTGAACACATGCTGCTGAGGAACAAATAATTAGAGCTCTTCCTCCTCTGTTATCATCAGTATTAGCAAAGGGAAGTTCACTATTCACCAGCATTTTATCTGACTTCTGTTTTTCAGAGAAAGGGTAAGTAATTTTCTCCCAGGCTTCCTCAGAGATATCTTTGGCTTCCAAGAAGCCATGATGGCTGAACACCTCCAGTTTATATTGAACACAACCACAATCAGAGACAGAGCATTTCTGAAAATTTCTCTTAAGCTGCTTCAAACTCACTGCATAAAACCATATGCAAAATCAGTAGCTACTTCTGAAATTCCTTGCCTCCATTTAGGATGTGCTTGCATTCCAAAGAAAGAATGAAAGTATTCTCTTCATTTGTGCTAAGATAAAGATAAGTCAGTTGGGGTTTTAACAGGGGGAAGGGGATTTGTTTTATCCTCAAGTATTCCTTTCAAGTATCCACTTACTACTAACAGTAGTGGAGCAGTTTTAGCTCAAACTGTGCAGCCCAAGTTAAGAATATACTTCCCCCACCCCAGAACTGACATATTTTGAGTTGTCTTCTTTGTAAAATGGTTGCTTCTAACCTGTTCTTTCACGAGTATGATTATGTGTTAACGCTTGCACAGGGCTTGAAAGAAGTCCTTGTTTACTAAATGTGGAGAACGGGAGTTGCACAAAATAGAACAGAGGTAACCACCTCCACATATCTGGGCCCAGCCTCTTACCTGTCCTGTTCACAATGTTTGTTTGCTTCGAACAGATGGAGGAAGGTAAATAAGCTGGTTAAAAATAAATCCTGTGGAGATATTGTACCTGCTTTTTCTGCAGAGAAGGTGAAACAAAGAAGCCCACAGCTCTGGTCCTGAATGTCAAGACATGATGGCAGCCAACACTGATAGAGAAGAAAGCAGTGCACTGATTCATCCCATGTGGTCTTACAGAAACGAGTCATGGTGAAGAGTGGTGCAGAGACAAGTATTTTATTTATAAACTAGAGGAACCAAATAACTATAATGCATAGAGTCATTATCCCACTCCACTCAGCACTGGTCAGACCATACCTTGAGTACTGCGTTCAGTTTTGGTCTCCACTAGACAAAAAAGATGTAGATAGGCTGGAAAAGGTCCAGAGAAGGGCCATGAGCATGATCAGAGGACTGGAAGACCTGCCATATGAAGAAAGGCTGAGAAAACT
>JAAGNO010001189.1:61348-74911 GCA_033439905.1 Ceryle rudis
GTCACATGAAAAAGACAAGGGGTAATGGCTGCAAGTTACTCCTGGGGAGATTCCGACTGGACTCCAGAAGAAAATTTTTCACCATGAGAACAATGAGACATTGGAATAATCTCCCAAGGGAAGTGGTGGATTCCCCTACATTGGAGAGTTGTAAGACTTGGCTTGAGAGGGTGCTGGGCCAGATCATTTTAACCTTTTTTTTTTTTTTTTACCTTGAAAGGTTGGACTAGATGATCCCTGTGGTCCCTTCCAACCTGGTATTCTATGATTCTATGAAAATAACTGGTAGCCATGCTTGGAAATTCAGATGCTTGTGGAACATCCTGAACTCTCAGAGCTTTTGCAGTTGGTTACTCGTGGGTAGTCTTGGGAGACATGCAACATCAGGTTACAGAGCTACAATTATTTTTTAATATCACATTTGCCCACCCCACTAGCAGTCAGAAGCAGACCTTTCCATCTTTGTTTAGCTTCATGACCTGCATCCAGGACATTTGCACACACTTATAAAGAGAGGTTCCTTCCAAGAGAACCTTGCATGTCTGCAGTGTGTCAGAAACAGCTGTCATATCTGTCATATGAACTACATCAACAATAATAGACCATTTCCCCTCTCTTCCTTGGGGAAAATCATGTTTCCATCCAAGCTTTTTTTTACCAACTCACCTGTTTTTTCCTCTTCTTTACCTGCAGCTGCTGCCGGTAAATGTAACTCTGTTCTACAACTGCACAGTTTTTGGAGCTTTGCTTTTGTTTGATCTACAAGTGTCTGGTTTTGAAACATTCAAAGCAGGTTTTATCAAAACATGCAGGATAAATGCTACACAGTACTTACTAGTAAATGTGTGCAGCCTTTTCCCAAATTTGTATTTTCTTTATTCCTTCTGTCCTCAGTGCTACCAGACGAATTTTTTTTTCCTCTTTCTGGAAAAAAAGTGGACACTAGTGAGAACAGAGGATTAAAACTTACAGAGAAAATAGATGCAGTGGAGGAAGGGAGAAAACTATGACTTCTGCTCACCTTTGTGTCTGAAACCAATCAGTTCTTCAGTCTGGAGTAACTGGTTTGCCATCAGTTAGTATTGCTTTACTACGGGGGTTTCTTGTTTTTCTTCACCCTATTGAGAAATAGTTTGTGTTACGCTTATGTATCATGCTTGTCTTTATTCACCCAAAAGATCAGCAATGAAAACAAAGAACTTAAATTGTTAATTGAAAGTTTTATTGTTTGCTAATTAAATTAGGAAATGATTGCATGGTTTGACTGCTATTAAATGATTTAAGTAGCCTGTCTAACTGTAAATAGAAAAGCCTTGCTGTGAGATTTTCTTTCACTCACATTTCCCTCAACATTGTATACCAAAAATATTGGCACTGAAATTAATTTTAATGGCTTCATAAAAAGGTTTACAGTTGTAGCATATGAGATAGATGTATTTTTATACATTAGCATTTTATACTGTGATTGTCAACACTTTTTGAGCTCTGCTGTGCACAGGCTCAAGGGATTTGGTAGCGGTGGAGATCATTAAAGGGCATATCCTGATGACTCCATGCACTTGAATAAATCCCACTGTGAATTCTACACTGTTGTGTGTGTGCTTAAAGTGATCAGGGTATGGCTGCAATTGCTTCTAAAATTAAAATAACTTTTAAGAGTTTAACCCTGGCTGGCTGCCAGCCCCCCCCCCCCCAAGACGCTCTCCCACTCCCCCTCTTCAACAGAATGTGGGGAAGAATATGATGAAAAATCTCACAAGTCAAGAAACAAAGATTGTATTGGGTTTGCACATCAAGGTTTTGGTAGCGGGAGGGCTATAGGGGTGGATTCTGTGAGAAGCTGCCAGAAGCTTCCCCTATGTCCAATAAAGCCAGTGCTAGCCAGCTCCAAGATGGACCCACCACTGGACAAGGCTGAGCTCATCAGTGACAGTTGTAGCATCTCTGTGATAACACATTTAAGAAGGGAAAAAAAGGGTGCAATTACAGCTGGAGAGAAGAGTGGGAATATAAGAAACAACTCTGCAGACACCAGGTCAGCTCCTGCCAGGAGCCTGCTCCAGTGTGGACTTCCCATGGGTCACAACCTTCTTCAGGCGTCCACCTTCTCCACTGTGGGGTCCTCTGTGCACTGCAGGTGGATATCTGCTCCACCATTAACCTCCATGGGCTGTGGGTGGGTATCTGGTCTGCTGTTAACCTCCATGGGCTGCAGGAGAACAACCTGCCTCACCATGGTCTTCTTCATGGGCTTCAGGGGAATCTCTCCTCTGCCGCCTGGAGCATGTCCTTCCTCCTCATTCTTCATTGAGCTTAATGTCTACAGCATTGTTTCTCTTACATCTTTCTCATTCCTTGCAGCTGCTGCAAAGGTTTTTTTTGTGCTTTCTTAACTATGTTTTCCCAGAGGTGCTGATGGGCTCTGCCGTGTCCTGTGGTTGGTCCATTTTGGAGCTGGCTGGAGCTCTCTGTCTGATGCAGGGACACCTTTCCTCTTCTCACTGAGAATGCCCCTGGACATGGACACACAATATACCTGCTTTTATAAAATGCAGAATCAGAATAAAATACTGAGTTGGAAGTGATCTCTGGAAGTCTCTAGCCCAATCCCCTGCTCAAAACAGGACTAACATGGAAACTAGATTAAGTTTCCCAGTAATGGGAATTCCACCACCTCTCTTTGTCAATTAAAGGAAGAAAAACTGGATGAGTAGATGATGTCAAGAGTGGAGACTAGAGCCTAGCTTGCAGTTCAGACTTAGCCCTTACTGAGGGCGGCTGAATGCCATGCTGTTAGTACTGTGTTTGAAGAGAAATCCGTATTGGCATCCACACAGTCTGCAGTGGAAAGTGTTCGCACAACAGCAGTCATTGTTCTAGCTGCTGCTAACTGCTTCCATTCAGCCTCGGGGCAGAACAGGCAATGAGGGTGAAGACAGGTGGAGAATGATTGTTCCCTAGGGCAAAGACTACTGCATTTATACTGCATTTAGCAGCTTCTGCATCCTCTCGCCTTTAGGTACTGCTGGAGTACAAGTACTTAATGACTTCTGTAGGAGCCATTTTGAGCTCCATTGCCAAAGGTGAGGGTCATGCAATCTGTAGAGAAAACTGTGTAACTGAAAAAAACAAGATGACCTCAGCTTCCTTCCTGACCCCTTCCTTTCATGGCAACCTTGCATGCTCCCCTGCTGCAAATCAGAAAATGTCTTGTAACATGACAAAAGAAAAAATGATTCATGGATGCTTTTGAGTGGTGCTACAGCTACAGGGTGAAAGCAACATTAACAAACGTTAATCACTGAAACCAGAGGATACCTATGAACCCTGTTCTTCAGGTACAGATAGTTCAGGGTTACCATCATTTCAGGCAGTCTGAAATACTCTTATCCTAAGGAGTGAGGACCAATGCCTGGGTGAGATTGTGTGCTTCCTGGCATGGGAAACAGGATAAACAGGTGAAGGAGAAGATGTGAGATGGGCTTGTAGAAGAGATGGAAAAGTAGAAATCAGTAACTGTTGCTTATGGGTGGGCAACATCTGATTCATCATCTCACACACCTTCTTCCTTTTCTTTGCTGGCAGCTGAAGTGGTAAGAACAATGTTTCAGAGCTCTGACACAGACTACAGAGGTAGCCATGGATGTTTTGTTATCACAGAGCTGGAATGTCTCTGGAGCTGCCTATGCTGTCTGAAATGAGACTGGTAGCGAAAGTTAGTAAGGGGGAAACGTTGCCTGATGATGTGAGGCACAGAATTAATACAAAAGCAAGGCTGCAAATTCTATATATTTATGCAATCACTTGTCTGGAGGATGTAGCTGTTATAGTGCTGATATTTAACTCAGCAGAACTGAACACCATCTGTACTCAGAGAATAAAGACAAAACAAGCCCATGTTGCTTGACTGTTGGTTCTATACACTTTTTGGAGAAAAGACAATGCCATAGGTCCATAGGGCACCAAGCCTCAATGGTGTTAAAAGCCCCCACAGGGTATTTAGTTGTTAGGAAAAATAGATCAGAGTACAAAAAATATTGTATGGAGGATTCAATAGCTGGCTCAGTGCTGAATTACAGATTTTGCTTAGTGCCAAAGCTTTTGTACTGTTTAAGGTTTGCCTTTTGGCTGAGCTGAAAAGCAGAAGGCTTGGCTGTTGTTATTTCACAAGATTTAGATAGGTCCAGATCACTCAGAAACTCAGTTTGAGGGTTGCTTTCTGCCAAACAAAATTTGATGCTTTTTAAAGATGTTAATTTTGAAATAAATGTAGCCTTCATAAGATACTGTACATATACACTTCAGCACAGTGCCCTGTAGCACTTTTCTTGGCACTGCTTTAGTAATACCACCTTTGATTCCAGCCTGGTTAGTTCAGATGAGTCTTGTTGCAGTAACTCTGAAGAGTAACTCTCTCCATATTGAGAATCGGGTTTTGCTCTACATCAAGAGGTTGAACGCTTCTGGACAGTATGTAAATAAATTACCTTCTTTGCTTTGAAATCTTTATCATAATTACATGATTTGCAGGGGTAATCATGCATGTCATTATGAAGAGGTGATTGTATCTTGTTGAAGTCAGTTAGTTCTCTACTGGTGCTGCAATATATCCCCAGCAAATCGCTGTAAGAAGCTTCTGTGAAAAATCTTGTTAAATCCAGGAGAAATATGAATTAGAGAATAGACTTGGCAGGAAATTCTGTTCGTAGATTTATTTATGAACTCCACTAATATGCTTTCTTAATTAGACAATGCTGCTTTCTTCTAACTATAGCCAAGAAAATGCAGGAAAGACACAACAAATTTTGTGGAACCAGCTTTTACTAGAAGCATGCGCTCTGGTCATTAAAGACACATGGATTCTACCAGTGTATGATCGACTTTTTGACCTGTGAGAAACATGCACTGCCTGAAGAAAGGCCTGAGAGGGAATGCCTCCCGTGGTTCTGCCAAACTACGCATTCCTAGCATGCTTTAAAAACTACCTCTCTTTTGGTGCAATATGAGACAGTGCAGAATGATGTATTTCACAACTCCTGTTAATGTCACTTCCAGCCATGTTTGGTGCAGGGGCCAAAATGCAATCTGCTGAAAGATGTAAATCAGCGTTCCTTTAAAACAATGGCAGAACAAAGAAATACTGGGAAGCAATTAGTTATTGTTGTCGTGCTGTTATCCACACACCTTGGATCGGTGCCCTGCTCTGCTGGATAACTGTACTATGCAGAGAATTGCCTCCTACCCCAAGGCATTTACAGTCTAAGGTTGCAATGCAATAATGAGTTGTGTGGGCTTGATCCTAAAGAAGAAACAGGGCTGAAGGCTTAATTTTAGAAAAGATGCATCAAGTGAACTTGCCAATGCATAAAATGAAGATGAGAACAGAACTAATAAAAATACTTCTATACTTTGGTCTGCATAATGTTAGAATTCAGAAGAAATCTGTCTATTTTAGCCAGGACTTAAAAATAAATACGGTTTTCTGTGGAAGTCCTAACAAATTTGTTTCCAGGTCCAGCTTGGGCTATATCTATTTTCAGTTTTTCATGCAAATGTACTTAATACAAGCTCTAAAAATTCTGTGGTTTTTTCCTGTAATTTACCCTCTGTAGGTGAGCAGCTTTGGTGACAACATTACAGAATCTATGAGCAGTGGGGTTTGAGTCACTGCTTCTGTCCAGAGGAAGCTTTCCCGAATCACATGACTCTTTTTTTTTTGCTCTAGAATTCAGTAACTGCCTTTGCATTCACAACACCTCCTGATAAAACAAAGAACTCTCTCTTTTCACGATCACCGTGAGCACTTGTGTAACATATTGTAATAGCGCTTGGCAGCTGAGCAAACTGGGCTCCTGACACTGTGCTTTACAAACAGGAAACAGTCACCCTTCAGAAGCATCATCTTATGCTGGGAAGGCCAGAGTTGTTATAAACAGTTTGCTCTTTCTGAGACTTGAAAATTGGACATAAGGTTAATCTTTGTGGAATATGAACCTAGTTTTATCATTTTCAGTAATCTCTATGTCAGGTTATGTTGCTTCACCGAGTTAAAACATTGGATTTTGGTTCTCCTACTAGATTTGAAAATCTGAGGTAAATCAACCCTGGAATATTCTCCAAACAGCAAGAAAAGATAAATTAAAATAAGAAAGAACAGCATTAGATTCAGCTGTGCCAGAAAAGAAAGCCTAAATGGCTGTAAGAAGGATTTCTTAAAATACCTTTGATGGACACTACCTTTGTAGATGAGATATTCTACTCTGCTCTTCAACTGCCAGATACCCTACAGAAAACTGAAATATCTATTATGGAGGAATAAACAAGAACCACGGAAAACAAGCTAGTGGGGACATACTGTCAACTAAGTTGTCCAACCCCAAATTTGGCAATTCTTTTTTCTAATATTAGAAGAAGTGCAACATGGAAACCAAGCACAGGCTATTGGGCGGTGTTTGTACTCCTGCAATTTTTTGTTATATAGTCAGCTATGCAGAATCCTCCTTGGTCCTGTGGCAGCACAGCGTGCCTGCTCGCACAGTAGAAGTTGCCCCGTGATGTCCTCATGCAAATCAGGGGTTTTGAAGCTGGAGAAGTTTGAACAGGAGTTAATTATTTACGAGAAGTTACATTTTGTCCAGTTTCAGTCATACGTGATACAGCAACACGTGCCTAATTGCTATATTTGACCTGCCAGGCAGTATATATATATATATATATAAAAAATCCTTTTATAGCAAGATAGAAGTACACCTAAAAGTATACGATGTATTTAGCTATGCAAATGGTTGAACTTTATTCTCTGTCTCCTGCACTTCAAAGAGACATGTTGTTTAGAAGGGACCTCTGGAGGTCTCTAGTCCAGCTCTTTGCTGCAATAACTTCAAAATTAGATCCAGTTGCCCTGTTCCTCATCCATCCAAGTTTCAAAGATCTCTGAAGGAGATTGCACTGCCTCCCTGGGGAATCTACTAAAGTGCATGGTGAGAACCTTTTTCCCTATATTCAATCAGAATATCCCTTGATGCAGCTTTAAACTGTTGCTTCTTGTTCTCCCACTGTGCACCTCTGAGAAGAGTTTGTGTTGCTCTTCTTTGTAACCCCTCTTCAGGTAGGTGGCAATTGGATCTCTCCTTAGCCTTCTCTTGGGGCAGCACTACCCTTCAGCCCACCCCATAGTGGCATCCACTAGCTTGCTGAGGATGTTTTCACCCCATGGTCCATGTTCATGATGAAGATGCTAAGTATTATTAACTCCAGTATCAAATATTGAGGAATGAGACTCATAATCAGCTGTTAGATGTGAAACTGTTCACCCCAACCTTTTGAAACTGATGATCCAGCCAGATTTCAACCACCTTGTAGTCCACCCCATCTTCTTGTTTACAAGGATGACAGACTGTGTCATGCCCAATGAGAAGGTAAATGACATTCATTTCTTCCCTCTCCTTCAGAGTAAGAAAAGGTATGCAGGTTGGTAAGATATGATTGTCCCTGGTAAACCCCTGCTCACGGCTTCTAGGCACCTTCTGTCCCTTCTATACTTAGAAATGGTTTTCATGAGGTCTTGCTCCACCATGTTGTGCTGTGTAGAGAATGAGGACCGTCGTCAAGAAATGCTGTCAAGTCACAATGGTCTCATGTTATACATAACCACACTGGCCAATGCTCACGGATTCTCTGCCTTTTGTGTTTACATTAGACTGCTACAAGGGATACCCACTGTATGCTGCCTTACTGCAGTTCTTCTTGATGTATTTAATATCTGGGGATAAACTGAGGTCACTTGGAAGCTGTAACTGTTTGGTAATCTGGCTGGATCCAAACCTGGAGCTTCAACAGCTTCTTCAACAACCTTGTAATGTGAATATTTCAGAATCACAGAATCATAGAATGGTAGGGGTTGGAAGGGACCTCAAAAGATCATCGAGTCCAACCCCCCTGCCAGAGCAGGATCACCTAGATCAGGTCACACAGGAACGCGTCCAGGTGGGTAAATGAACAAACTTATCATATTTAATAGGATCCCAAGCTTAGAGAAGATTGGGTTTTATGTAACAAAGATAATTTTGTTTATATATGCTGTTTTTTTCATAGAGTGATGTAGAGGCAGCTACAAAAAGATCAAGAGGGAAAGTGTTTGGCTTTTAATACACATTTCACTAAGCTAACATTAATTACTGGTGAAGTTGACCACGTTGTGCTTTTGTTGAGCTATGAACCACTGTTAGACCTTTCCTGAACACAGTGGAGTATATCAAAAGATTCTTCAGATTCCAGGGACAAAACCAAGTTTACCTTCTAAAAAGAAAAATAAAGAAATAAATAAGCAAGCAGCTCATAGTTATAAAATCTGTGCTTATGCATTTTAAGGTTTCTCACATTGACATACACAAGAAGCTATTACCAAAAAAACCCTATTCTACCTGAAATTTTATTTTCTGTATCTGTCTATCTCTGTACACTGATTGATCTCTCCTTAATCTTGTCCCGCCACAGCAGGAATTCAGAATCTGCATTTCTTTTACAGAACTGCAGTAAAAGGACAAATGTTACGAAGTCCTAACACTACTATAAAAGCTGCTGCAAAATCTCTTCGGCTGCCTGAGATTGTGCCAGATGGTAAAGAACTGTAAGTATAAAAAATGTCATGTTAAGCAAGTCAGATTTGAGGGACATGTTGTGCATCCCACATAAATAAAACACTGTTAAAACTGACCCTGGAGTGCTTAGATTCAGGAATAAGCTCTTCTGTAGCCTCAGGAATATCTCGCAATATCTACAGTGCAAATATTTCAAATATTCAGAGCACTCACATTAATCTGGTTCTTTGCCAAGACCTGACAGTTTAGTGTTCTCTAGATGCAGCAGTTGTGATAAAGCTCAGCTTCCCCTCCCCACCTGCAGGACTTTCAACAGATTATTTTTTCTCAGAAAAACAAAACTAGAGCCAACCTCTTTATCAGAAATACAGAGAAGATCAGGAGTAAATGTTGCATTGACACCCAAAGTATTTCCTTGGGCCTCACAGAGAAATAATTTGTATTAAATTGAAAGGTCACTGACTATACAACTGGCCAAGGATTTTCCCTACGTGGTTGACTCGAATTCTAACATCTGGTTTCCTTCATTAAAAAAAAAAAAGTTTTAACCCTCTTTCTCTATTTGTACACAGTGCTCTATTGTGACCTTCTGACTTGGATGATTGTGTGATTTTCTCAGCTCACAATAGTCAGAAACAATCCGTTTGGTGATGTTACTTTTCAGCACAGTCTCTTCTAAGTAACTGCACTTTCTGAAGTTAACAGCATGTTTTTTCAGAGAAATGGTAACACTCGATGTTTATAGTTGCTACCAAGGGTTGGTGTGTGCAGAAAGGCTCTTGCTTATATTTGCTCCTATAGAAGCCAAGGTCACTGCTAAATCTTCTGTACCATGCTGCGATGATGTAAAGCAAGAGGTGGCACCTGTGGGGAGGAGCAGCCAGGACAGGTGACACTAAACTGACCAACAAGTGATTCCATTCTGTGTACATCATATTCAATATAAAGCTGAGAGATCACAAGGGTCAAGCTCTGTTCTTCAATAGCTGTTTTCTGAGGAAGACTCTGTCTGTTCTGCCTTTGATCCCAATCTGTGCATTCCTGAATCCAGCCTCTGAATCCGGTTCCCATCTGCCCCTAAGCACAGTCTGGGACTTCCCCAGTGCTTGCCCCACAGTAAAGTGATTGCAATTGGAGGGGTTTGGCTCGATACTGGTTTTGTATATATTTCATTATTTTCATTAATCACTGAAGTGATTTTAGTTCTTTTCCAATCCATAAGTCTCTGTCCCTTATTTGCTTTTGGGAAGGGAGAGGAGTTAATAGAGAGCATCTGTCATTCATCTAATGGCCAGTCCAGCCCTAACCCTTGACAGAACGACTTCAGGAGATGTCTAGTCCAACTTCCTGCTCAAAGCAGGGTCAGCTGTTAGGTCAGACTAGTTTGCTTACGGCTTTATCTAGTCTCCTACTGAAAACCTCTGAAGATGGAGATGGCACATCTCTAGGCCTCTGCTCCAGCACTTAGCTACTCTCAGAATGAAAATTATTTTCCTTAGATGCAGTCAGTACTTTCCCTGTTTCAGTTTCTGACCGTTGTTTCTCCACCTCTGGCTGTGCACCTTGGTAAAGAGGGTGGCTTCATCTTCTTATGACCTCCCTGTAGGCACTGGGGCTGCTATTGGTTCCCCTGAAGTCATCTATTCTCTAGCCCTGTTGCCTCAGACTCTCCTCACAGGGCAAGTGCTTCAGCCTCAACCATCTTGGCAGCTGTCTGCTGGTTTTGTTCCAGTTTATCAATGTCTTTATCCCAGTCTTGCATATAGTTATCCTACAGTCCTTTGCAGAAGCTTTTATTAGGTTATGGGATGGTGGTAGGGCTAAGGAGAGTTTATTCTCCTTGTTAGCACTCCCTCCCTCCCTAATGGGGCACAACACCAGGTCACATGACATCGCTACACATGTGTGGTTATGGCACCCTTCTCTCCCTCCCATACCCTCCCCTCATTCACAGTGTGCTTTGATCTATCTTTACATGTAAAAGGAATTGGCAAACATTAAGGTAATTAATTAGAGCCATAATATAAGCCAAAGAGTATTCTGCATATACAGCATATTAAATTAAACTGATATTTTTGCAGGTTAAAAAGACTGCTATGGACAGTTCTAGGCTATGACTGTACTGCACCCTGTGCAGTGCAGGGCAGAGGTGCTAGCTCAGGTACTTTAAGAGCATTCCTGGGTTGAAATGGCAGAATTCCCTGCTGCTTGTTTTTAGCACTCGCACTACTGACAAAGCCCTTCAGCGTTATGTGCCAGGTCACAAGGACCTGAGCTTTAAAGGGTGTGTTTCCTTACAAAAGCTTGAACTGGGGGTAACCTTCCATCACTTGAGAACTGATGGTGGCCGACTTCTCCAGCACACGGGCAGGTACAATCTGTGGAGAATTCAAATCCCATCTGGTGACATGTTGCAAAAGCTGGTCTCATGCTAGCACTTTTCTGTAAAGTCAGGGAAATATATCTGTGTATTATTGAAGAGATGCATGCTAAATGACAGTTAATGTTGCAGAAAATTTGTATTCTGTTATACCATAAACGGTGGCACCACAAACCAGACAAGCCAAGTAAAAAAGAAAGAAGATGCAAATGGAACACAAGATGCAAATAGACACAGAGATCTCAAAAGTGTCACCCTTTCCCTCTGATACATTTACACCAAATGTGGTGACCTTTTACAGAATAAAATCGGGGTAAAAGTCATTGGTCTCTGATGGATGTTACCTGGGACAATAAAGAATTCTCATAGTACGCTTTTGTAGCAGTATTAAGAATGAGAATAAATGTCTGAGACACTGAGAGACTAATTATAAAACTGTGCAGGGCTTCAGTTTGAAAATAATGATTCTATTTGCATAGTCACTTGGTAACTAAGTGTTTGCCTGGTTGACAATATCAGTGTAAATTTAGAAAGTGCATTGTCCTGCAATGATAGAAATGTTATAACTGCCAATAAAGATCTTTCTCTGCAGATTCATGGAATTGTCCTGCTTCATTATTCTGGAAGAAAGAATATAAAAAGAGAAATAATGAAGCTGAAGAGAATAGGTCAAGTGGACCTACCTGAGTTTTGTTCAAAAGAAATCCTACCCCATATGAATGACCTTGTTAATAAGAACTGATTTTAGTGACAAAGGGTTTAAAAACCTGAGATGTTGTGTTTTTTCATGGCCTTCTAGACTGTGAAGAGTTGTTTGATACATATTAGAGCAGCATACTTCATGCTGTACCCCATTTTCTCCTTGACTAGAACACACAGTTGTCACCAGACAGAATCAAGACTCTGATCTCTGCAACCTTACTTAGCCACAGAAATGTAGATTCCTATGAGCCACATAGTGGAAGGAAGCCACGGTCGCAGTTTCAGTTCTCACCTAAAGATACTGCTGTGCAACAACCCTAATCACAAGTGAAAGAGAGGATATTGAACTGAGCAATGTATCAAACCTGCAGAATACAAATGATGCCTACATTTGGTTACAAAAGGAAATTCCTAAAGTCCTTATACATTTCATGGTGAAACTCTTGAAAGAGTTTGTGTCTGAAGTCCTGACTTAGCCTACACATGGTTCTCAGTGCTATTTGAAAAGATGCACAGACACGAATGAAAACCAGCACTAAAAGAACATTGGTAATAATCATAGTATTTTGAAACTCCTTAAGTCACTTAGGCACATCACAACTTAACAGTCCTAGAGTTTCTAGAGGGCAAATTCCTTTCTCAGCTTTACTGCAGAGCTGTTGTTATCAGGTGGTTTTATCATATCCATTTGGAGGGAACACATAAGGGTTTGAGGACCCAGTCTGGCATTATGTGTACCAAAAATAAAAGATAGACATGTGAGAGAAGATGCTACGATGAAGATATATATTCAATGGCTTTACTATTACACAGGCTAGGATTCATTTCACTAAACAGAATTATGGAATGCTTTGGATTGGAAGGGACCTTTGAAGGTCATCTAGTCCAACCGCTCTGCCCTGGGCAGGGACATCTTTCATCAGATCAGGTTGTGCAGAGCTCTCACCAGCCTGACCTTGAACACTTACAGGGATGGGGCATCCATAACTTCTCTGGATAACCTGTTCCACTACCCTCATTGTAAAAAATTTCTTCCCTATGTTCAATCTAAATCTACCCTCTTTCAGTTTAAAACTCTTGCCCCTTGACCTGTCACTACAGGCCTTGGTAAAAAGACTTTCTTACAATCCTCCTTTAAGTGCTGGAAGGCTGCAATATCATCTCTCCAGAGCCCTCTCTTCTACAGGCTGAACAACCCCAACTCTCTTTCTTCAAACTCAACCTTTCTTCACAGCAGAGGTGTTCCAGCCCTCTGATCATTTCCGTGGCCTCTTCTGGACCGACTCTAACAGGTCCATGTCTTTCTTGTGCTGGGATTCCCAGAGCTGGATGCAGTACTCCAGGTGGAGTCACTGGAGAGGGGAGGATCACCTCCCTTGATCTGCTGGCCACACTGCTTTTGATGCAGCCCAGGATATGACTGGCTTTCTGGGCTGTGAGTGCTTGCTGGCTCCTGTCCAGTCTTTCGTCCACTGGTACTCCTTCTCTGCAGGGCTGCTCTTCATTCATTCATCACCCAGTCTGTACTGATAGTGGTGATTTCTCCGACTCAGCTGCAGGGCCTTGCACTTATCCTTCCTGAACTTCATGAGGTTTGCATGGGCTCTCTCCTCAAGTCTATCAAGGTTCCTCTGGTTGTCATCCCCTCCCTCAAGCGAATCAACTGCACCACTCAGCTTGGTGACTGCCACTCACAAACTTGCTGAGGATGCATTTGATCCCACTGTGTATGTCATCGATGAAGATATTAAATAATACTGGTCCCAGTATGGACCCCTGAGGGACACCATTTGTTACTGATTTCCATTTGGACATTAAGCTATTGACTGCAACTCTTTGGATGCAACCATCCAACCATTTCTTTATCTGCCTAACAGTCCA
>JAAGNO010001189.1:78632-94569 GCA_033439905.1 Ceryle rudis
GCTGACACACCAGAAGGCTGCACTGCTATTGAGTCCTGGACAGGCTGGAGAGCTGGGCAGGCAGAAATTTAATGAAAGGCAGGGCAGAGGGTGCTGCTTGTAGAGCTGCTACACTGCTCTACAAGAGCAAGTGTAGAATCTTCTATGTGGGAAAGAACAACACCATGCACCAGTACAGGCTGGGGACTCATTATGCAAAACAGCATAGGGGAAAGGGACCTGGGGGTCCTGGTGGACCACAGGATGACCATGAGCCAGCAATGTGCCCTTGTGGTCAAGAAGACCAATGGTATCCTGGGGTGTATTAGAAGGGGTGTGGTTAGTAGGTGGAGAGAAGTTCTTTTCCCCCTCTACTCTGCCCTGGTGAGGCTGCATCTGGAATATTGTGTCCAGTTCCAGGCCCCTCAGTTCAAGAAGGACAGGGAACTGCTCGAAAGAGTCCAGTGCAGAGCCACAGAGATGATGAAGGGAGGGGAACATCTCCCTTATGAGGAAAGGCTGAGAGAGCTGGGTCTCTCTAGCTTGGAGGAGACTGAGGGGTGACCTCATCAGTGTTTATAAATATGGAAAGGGTGAGTGTCAGGAGGATGGAGACAGGCTCTGCTCAGTGATGTCCAATGACAGGACAAGGGGCAACGTGTGTAAGCTGGAACATAGGGGGTTCCATGGAAACATAAGGAGAAACTTTTTCACAGTGAAGTTGACAGAGCCTGGGACTGGCTGCCCAGGGAAGTTGTGGAGTCTCCTCTGGAGACATTCAAACCCTACCTGGACGTGTTCCTGTGTGACCTCATCTAGGTGGTCCTGCTCGGGCAGGGGTGTGGGACCCAATGATCTTTCAAGGTCCCTTTCAACCTCTACCATTCTGATCCCATGATTCTGTGAGTCATTGTCTGCTTGGATTAAACAGCTCAGAAAAAAATCTGAGAGTCCCCTGTATTGTTTGTGCAGGCAGCTCCGCTGCTCTGGAGGGGGAAGCACCACGGCAGCCTGAAATCAGCTCTGTGCTTAAAAGTCACTGAAACTATGACCCATGATAAACACAAGGCTCTTATGTAGTAGCAGTCACATAGCCCTGCTGAGTCACCTGGAGCAAACTGGAGGGAACGGCACCACTTGTCAAGGCACCAGGCCTGTCTTCACCCACCTGTGACGCACCGGCGATCGGCAGCCTTAAGGCACCTCACTCCCTCTGGGCCAACAGTTCCGCCGGGAAACCAGCTCCTGGCTGGCCGAGAGAAAAATGAACTCCCCCCTGTGAATCGGGAAGCGCCTTCCCCGGCGGCTCTCCCGGCGGGGGAAGGAGGCGAGGAGAGGACACACGGACCCGCAGCATCCGACAGGGGCCACGCAACGGAGGGCGGGCGCTACCTCCGAACCCAGCCTGGCGCCCCGCCCCTCAACGGGCGACGAGGGGCGACGCCCCGCCCCCGCCCGGCCCGCGAGGCTGCCGTTCTGACTGGTCACAAGTCTTCAGAGCGACGGGGAGGATAGCCAATCAAAGTGCGCGTTACCCTGAGGGGCGGGGAGGGGTGCTGTGCGCGAGCGGCCCGTCCTACCCCCAACCCGCGCGTTCCCGCCCGCCGCAGCTCGGTCCGGCCCGCGGGGAGGGGCTGAGCGGCCCCTGCGGGAAGGTGCCCGCGGCAGCACCCTCTGCCCTGCCTGCCCCTGCCTCTGCCCCGCTGTGCCATGGAGGACGTGCTGCCCTCGGGCCTGCTGGAGGTCTGCCTGCTGGTCGGTGTGCCCAGGGAGCGGGTGAGGGCGCTCCTCCAGGTGAGAGGGGGTCCGGTGCCGTGAGGGAGCGCGAGGGGGGGCGGGCTGCGCGGTGCCCGCCGGCCCGGCTGGTCTGTGGGACAGCGTCTGCCGACGCGGTTCTCTGCTCGGAGGTCTAAGCGGAGTCTGGGCCGGGTCAGTTCCTCCCTGGCCGGGCCTCTCTTCTCCCGTACGGGCTTGAGTAAAACTCTTGGGCTGCCTTGTTGCTGTTACTATGGGATAGAGCCATAATACTTTGAAGAAGACATGTTTTGTCAGGCCATCATCAACCGAGCAGGGACAGTTTGGTAGTGGTGTTAAGTAATTGTACTTTTCCAGAGGTCTGAGCGTGCATGCAGTGTAGCTTTATACAAGCGGGAGCAGCAGAATGCTTGAGCAATGCACATCCTTTACTGGATGACATCCCATTTCCCGTTTTCCCTTGAAAATAAAAGCTAAAGAGAGAGCAATAAAGCCTGGTAAGGTGCATCCTTAGGACAACACGAGATCTAAATCCTCGTGTGACTTTAGTGCTCTGAATTTGGCATAACCTGCGTGGTTCCAATACAGCAGAAGTTGACGGGTTGGTTTCTGCTTTGAATATGTGGTTTGTAATTTCTCTGTGACTGTTGCCACTTCACGCCTGAGTTAACAGTTAAAATCCTCTTCCTGATTTTTGCTTTGTTAAAATGTGCTGATGGTTTTGTCGCATACCCACGAGCTGCCCAGCTTGTGGGAGTAGCTGTGGTGGCAGCACGTGCTGAAAAGCCAAGCTGTTCCCAGGCTTCTCGCTTGTCTTGCTCGCACTTGGAATTTGATTGTGTGCTCTAATAGCATTAGATAAAGGAGCCTTTGTTAAACTTGTTGCTGCTCACTCTCTCGCTCAGGAGATGGCTTTTGCTGATGTCAGCTTCTTAAGTGATATCGGCTAAGGGGAGGATTCCAGGATCAAATTGGGGAAATAGTTGCACCATAAATGTAGCCACCAGACTTTGGAAATCAGTGTGTATGTGTCCTTTCAGCATCTGTGTGAAAAGTAAACCTCAAAAAAAGTGCATTTCTTTTTCATTCTGGGCTGGTCAGTTTGATCTCATTGCTTCAAAAAAAATTGTAGAACAACAAATAAGAAATTGACTACAAAAGTAGAAGCCACTCTGATACTCTGATCACACTGCAGGTGTTGAATTATCTTTTTGCTCACAGTATAAAATGGAGCATCAGACAGGAAAGTAGTCCCTGTGCTTCTCAGTATTAACTGTGGTAATGTCCCTGCAAGCTGTTACACCACCAGAATCTCAGTCACCGTCTTAGGGCTAGTTTATAGATTTGCTCCACTTCCTTTTCCTTCTGCAGCGCTATCTACGTGTGCAAACGGTGGAGTATGTTTTGTGTCTAATTTCAGTGACTGTAGAAAGAAGAGATCTTGTGGACAGGAAATAAGAACACTTCAGAGGGAAATAGTGGACTGCTGATCATATTCACAGGTGAAACAGCAGGGTAAAAAATCTTGATAGTGCTTCGGGTCTCAGTGTTGCAGGTGTGTTTGCACTCTTTAACTTTATTGCAGTATGGAGTAATAAAGACAATGAAGTCAGTGGGAATGATATAACCTACTCCCAAAGAAAGAAAGTCTGGTGTGACAGACCCGTTGTTGATGAGGATTCCGGGAAGAAAGATACAGTCTTGCACAGAAGCTCATGAAACTGGAGTTTTTGGGATATCATTCATCAGTTGTCCTTATTGCCAAGATAGTTGTCACTCTTAAGATTTCAATTTGAAGGGATCAAAGGCCGCTATTTTCTGCTCGAGGTTACTTTTTTAGTGTTGGAAGTGTGTATTTTGTAAGAATGAGATATACAGTAGTGAATATCCTACAACCATCTTTGATAAGACTTCTTTCCCTTAAGTTATCTTCATCTATAAAGCTGGATTTTGATATGGCGAGTATGATGTGCCATCTGTCTGGGAGATGTCTCAGATCTTCCTATCAGCTCGATCATTCAGTTCTGTATCTGCTTACCACAGTCGGTGGTACAGATCTTGCATCTCAGAGTCTGCATCACGCCTTCTGGCCCCGCCGATGCAGACATAACCACCAGACCATTTTTTGCCTTCTTCTGTAATGCCTTCCTAGGTGTCAAGCTGTGCAAAGGAGATGAGATGTCATCAAGCAGCAGCCTTCCAGTACTTAAAGGGGGCCTGCAAGAAAGCTGGAGAGGGACTTTTTCGAGGGCATGTTGTGATAGGACCAGGGACAATGGCTTTAAACTTAAAGAGGGTAGAGATTAGATGTAAAGAAGTTCTTCAGTGTGAGGGTGCTGAGGCACTGGAACAGGTTGCCAAGCTATATGAGGGCTGGAGCACCAAGGGGAAGAATCTCCTTCCTAAAGCATTTCTGAAACTGGACTGACTGAGACCCAGAGCAACCTGATCTAACTTCAAAGTTATGATTGCTTTGAGCAAAGGGTTGCACTAGAATCTACAGAGGTCCCTTGCAACCTAATTTTTCTGAGGTTTCATACTTTTCCCTGCCCAATTATTCCTTAAAGAAGCCAGTTCTTTCATGACATTCAAAATGAAATTAACTTCTCGAGTGATGGGAAGAGGACAATGAGGTCAAGGAAACGCCCAATAGCTGAGATCACACTCCAAGCTGTGGTTTCAACACTACTTCTTATCTGTGTCTAAAATAGTGTGGTCAATGTAAAATATGTGTCTCTTATCTGTGTCCTATATGGCACCATTGTGACAGGATCATAATCAGTAAATGCAGATGGAATAAAATCCCTGACTTCTGAAATCTCTCAGAATTACAGGAAAGAAACAGCATTGGTGTTTATAAGAAGCTATGTATGATGCAAGGCATTTGATAGTAAAAAGCTACCAAAGAGCTATTTCAAAATGAAATAGTAACAGTAGAAGCAGAGGATATAAAATGTTCAAAGAATTGTAGAACAAGTGGATATTGTTCCATTGCTGCCTGTTCTCTGTCCCTGAACTGAAAGTGTAAGAAAATATGACTTTGGCCGTAGATGTTAATAGGAGCAGACTTGAATGCTGATGACTGAGTCACTGGGTCAGTCACACTGCTGACGGTGCTGTTCGGGGGGGGAATGATGTTTAATGCCTCTGTTCTGGTTCAAGACATCAAGGACCTGCCATTTTAGAAGCTGTTACCCTATGAGGCTATTAAATCGCTGGCTGTCATCCAGCACTTTGTAGCACAGAGATGCCTTCAATTTAAGTCGGGGATTGCTCTGTCAAAGCAACTTTGTCAGAAAACCTCTGCAGGGCAAATCTGCCAAATTAAGATTGCAACTCTTTGAGTAGGTCTGTGTTTTTCTTGCATAACAGCCTCAGGGTGAGCCTTAATTCTTAATTTCCTTCTGAAATGTTTAGCTGCATGTTATTTTGAGAGTGATCATGTTGGATTTATCTGTGTTTCCAGTTTCTTCACTTAAAATGGTTGTGAGCTGCCAGCTAAGGAAAATGACACTTCAAAGTTTTTAGCACGGCAGGATATGGCACTCAGAACCCCACTTTTATGATGTGATTTTAAAAGTCATTCCTATCATTTGAATATCCCAGTGGATACTTTTCTGAACTTTTTTTTTTTTGCACTCCAACTTCTTTCTAGTCAGGCTCTGTGTGTTCATTAAAAGAGTGCTTTTTCACTTCTTACTGAAGTACTTTCAAGTGTCCTCTTATAGAATATGGTGGAGCTTAAGATACAGTTACTAATATATCCTGAAGATAAGTTTTCTGTCTCATTTTCCCTATGATGGTCACATGTGAGGAAGACTACTGCTGGACTCATTTAGTAGGACAAATAAAATGAGATTTTCTGTTCCATAGCTTGGACAGTGGAAGACTTGCTTCAGTGAAGCGACAGCTTTGTATGTTTTATAAAGGAGGGAAATGAGAAGAGAGTCCAGCTTTGGTTCTTGAGGAATATCTTACATAAAAGTAACACCAATGCATTGTGTCTGAAGGTAAAAGCAGCACGTATGCTTCAGCTATCTCTGAATCAGTTGGCAAGAAGTTG
Organism: Ceryle rudis; assembly: GCA_033439905.1. Classification (NCBI taxonomy): domain Eukaryota; kingdom Metazoa; phylum Chordata; class Aves; order Coraciiformes; family Cerylidae; genus Ceryle; species Ceryle rudis. The sequence goes on from JAAGNO010001189.1 coordinate 84,430, forward strand.
AAAATGAAACAGCTTTTTAGCCACAGTGAGGCTCGCCTTTCCTGTTTCCAAATATCCGTTGACTAAACAAAGCTTTTACTTGCTGCTTTGACTTTGGGGGAAGAATTAAAACGCAGTGAAGTAATGGAAAATGCAGCTACTTGTCTCTACTCTGTGGTCAAGAATCCAAAAAGTGCTCCTAAGTACAAGTTAATCTCCTCCTCTGATCACCACAGGTTTTTCATAGCAAGGCAGCAAGGTCTGTCAGAGCAGCAGTACTTTACAAAGCTGCCTACTAAAAAAGGTTGTAATTGCACACGTCCTCTCAGGATGCATGTTCCAGTTGGTCATCAGTATATGGAGACATTTTCATGGCTTCTTAAAATTGTGTTTATTGCATCAGTGGTTGTTGTATTTAATTTAATTGCCTTATAAAGTTAAAAGTTGTCTTGTTAAAGCTTGTGTGTTTTTTTTGTTTTGTTTTGTTGTTTGTTTTGTTTTGTTTTGTTTTGTTTGCCTGTAAGGGTCATCCTGAGTCAAACTGAAGCTTTTCCTAAAGTGGAACAAAGACTTATCTAGGAAGTTCAGCTATTTTAATTTGTTTGAATTTATTTGTTGCCTGGTTTCTCTTACTACCAGTGTTTACATTAAGAATGGCTTAAGTTTATCCTGACACTTCAAAGGAGGAAACATTGTATTTGATATTTGTTTGTTTTCTTATGCCAAGAGGCATAATACTGATGTGGTGTATTTTAAACGATGAAGAATGATTCTTTGCCTACTAAAAATGCTCAGAGTATTCCTCTTGCATTAGCATATCTAAAGCAAGAAATTAGAAGGAAAAAATAATGATTTAGGAGGAAGAAAAAATGTATTCTAAACTTACAGTTTTAGGGGTAGAGAGAAAACGGGGTTAAAAATGGTTCAGAAAACCCTGTTCAGTGTCAACATAGTGATTATATTTTTTCTTTTGATTTTTTTTTTTCTTTACAGGGTACTCAGAGAAAACCCAAAAGTCTCCCTCCCCTTGATCCAGAAGTTCTTTCTGTATTTGTGCCTCCATTTATCAGCAGAGATGATATTCAGGTGAATAATGCTTGTAATAACTTGAATAAAAGTAAACGCCGGTCTTTCCGAAAGAAAAAAGAGAGACCAAAGATTGAAAATGTCAAGAGTCTCAACGGGGAGCAGAAAGCACCTGACACTGAAGATATTACTGTTCCGAAGGACGTTGATCTTATTGGTTTGCCACAGCTATGCTTCCCAGGTAAGGCAGGGCTCACGCTTCAGCAGGACTCTTTCAGTTTGTATTTGTTGACCCATAATACAGCCAATTTTATTTATTCATTTTTTTATGATCATCTTCTCTATCTCTTTGTATTTCAAAGTATCAAAAACCCATTTCCGCTTGTGAGCAGGTCAGTGATGACATAGCTCTTACCTGACTGGGCTGCCCTTGCTCTGTGTGCCTCTCTTATGTGAAACAGCTCTGTTAGCAATAGTAGCTGCACCACCTGGAAGAGAAGAAAACTGAAAGTCACTTTAGCTCTGACTGGTAAATCTTGGTTTCAGTGACATGCACACACTTGTAAAATTCTTTTTTTTTTTTTTCCCCAAAATGGCTGAGTACTCTTTCACTTTCCATTTGCTATTAAGATATACTCATAGTGACTGTTTCCTCCAGATTTAATTGCAGATTTTTTTAATATGCATGTCACTGTTGCAGACTATGAATATCTTGAAAGAACAAAACCCATCTATTGTATTTTGACACTTAAAATGCAGAATAATTGCATAATATTTTTGCTTCTTCAATAATGTGCAGCTTTGTAACAACTCAGATGAAATGAACTGTATGTGTTGTTTTTAATCCCTTAAAATGAGACATTTCTCTGGAAATTAAATGGAAATGTGCAGTATTTGTCATAAATTGCTTTTCAAGCAGCTGTAGTTAAAAATGTAGTTAAAAGAAAGGTTTCTGCCTTCATTGCAGGAGGACTTTATGTAACTTCTGAATCAAAAGAGGACCACATTCATTTCCTGGTCTTCACAGATGTCTGTGGTAACAGAACGTACGGTGTTGTTGCACAGTACTACCAGCCTCTGCAAGTATGTTATTTGACTCGTGCTTTTATTGACATATATTTAAAAAAAGCACTTTGAGAATAATGTCAGGTTGAATTTTTAAAATTAGTTATCACATGTTTTTATGTTATTAGGATTACAGAACAAATTGCACTTCATATTGCCATTGTGAGTTACGTACGTTGGAAGAGCACCGAATTAGGAAAAAACGTTAGGGGTTTCAATTAGGAGTTTTGAATATTTAGGAGCAGATTTTGTCCCTTGAACAATTCTTTTAGTGAAGATTGTACCCTTTGTCCTTTCTAAATATCTTTTGCACTGACATTCTTTTTAATATGTATGTCTAAGTCTTGTAGGCTGACATTTTTCTAAAGAAGGGACATAAGAGATCTAAATCCCCTTAAAATATAGAGGGAATTTGGTATCGTATCTCTAGGGTTCTCAAGAAAATACCAGTTATCAATTTATGATTAACATAAACACATTACTCTGGAATTTTCTTGCAGGATGACCGTATTTCCTTGAATGGGCAGACCCACTGGGAATCTGCGCAGACTGGGAAGATGCCTGTCTGTTTTGTACCATTTGCCATTTGTGTTATATCCAGATATCCATATTTTAATGCCCTCAAAGATTGTCTTTCTTGGTAAGATTTGCTATCTTGAGTGTTTCTCCTTGAAATAACTGCACAGGTTTTAATACATGAATTTGCATGACATGGCCAGGATAGCTGCATAATGCTAAAGCAGGTGCTAGTTTTAAGTTATGACAGTGTGGGAGGGGAGAAGAAGTGGTGTAATGTGAATGGTAAGCGGACAAGCACAAATCCTAAATATCAAGGAAATTAGTTGTGATGTCTTTTATTATTATTTGTTTTTTTAGGTTTCTGGTACGTATAGAAAATGCTAATTTGCAAGTTTTTGCTAATTTTCAGTGATTTTGTGTTTTCTGGAAGAGGGTTAACTACAGTTTTGCTACGCTGGTAAAATCATTCTGAAAGCACAAAAATCTCTTTATAATGCACCAATAAAATGTCATACAAAGATGAATATATATATTAATAAGCAGTTAATGACACTTTATTCTTTAAATAATCCAGGTCACTTAAGTGACTCCCTTAAGGGAGTACAGTAATTACTTGGCTGTTGTAGAACTAGGAAAGAAAAATCTTAGGATACAGAGTACTTCACTGGTTAGAAGTACCCAAATGCTCTGCACTATGGATGAGTTAAAAGATAAATGAGCATGGGTCTGTCTTGTTATTTAGTAATTTAATGTATTTTGAGATTGTGTGTTGCTTTATTGTTAAATTGTTAAAGTCTACGTGCTTCTGTTCTCAAGTGGATTAAAATCTCCTTGTGTGAGTGACCTTGTCTCTACATTACTGGGTAATCATAGAGTGGTTTGGGTTGGAAGGCACTTTAAAGATCATCTAGTTCCAACCCCCCTGTCCTGGGCAGGGGCACCTTCCACAGGACCAGGTTGCTCAAAGCCTCATCCAGCCAGGCCTTCAGCACTTGCAGGGAGGTGACATCCACAACTTCTCTGGACAACCTGTTCCAGTGTCTCTGCAATAAGATCTCCTCAGAGCCTTCTCTTCTCCAGGCTGAACAACCCCAACTCTCAGCCTTTCTTCGTAGGAGCAGTGCTCCAGCCCTCTGATCATCTTCATGGCCCTTCTCTGCACTCACTTCAACAGGTCCATTAATCTTCAGTTTCAGACCTGTAGTCCAAAGGTAGAAGAATTTTTTTTCACTAAATTGCAGTCAAGATTTCTAGAGTCAGATTCGAAATCAAGTGTTTTAGATTTGCAGGTCTTTGTTTCTTATATGTAAGTTGACAGATGTTATGGTTTTGGTTTGGAGCTTGAGTCTCCTGGTTTATTCTGCAGGCAGTCAGTATTCTGGGCAGTTGAGCAAGCAAGAGTGTCCTTCCTGGGTAGTAGCTGAGGTGCATTACTAGACCCTCTTCTGACTCCATACCCGGGTAAAACCTGAGTACTCATTTCCCTGCTCCATGTATGTCTTCTTCCAAGTACTGTGGGTGTGGATCTGGTTGGAGCACTCACTGACTGTCTCCCTGTTTTAGATGAAGAGAGCCCTGCAGGACAAAGCAGTGTCTTCCTCTCGGGCAGTTCAGATGTTGCCTCTATGGCAGCCCTTAAGCATGAGTGAACACACCACTGATGCTGTTCATGCAACCTCTGCCCTGTCATTTTTAAAGCATTAGTAAAGGAATTTAGTGTTGACAAGGGACTTCAACATGATGGAAACTAGGCATTCACAGATTCATGCAAAACAAAGTAAAATAAATTTGAAATATTTTGTTTTCCTTTCCTTTTTCCTGCCCAGATCACTTTTTCCAGTCCTTACGTTTTAAGTCAATCACATCAGCCATTGGTATTGAAGGAGGTGATTCATTGCTGCCTTTCTGTAGTCTCAAATCTCAAGCAAACGCTAATCTGTGTAGGTAACTCTTACAGCTGTATACCTGAGCTGTGGGCCTTTACTGTTTATAGCCAGTCTACAGGATTCAAAGGCCTCTTTTATACTGTGAACTGAGCCTGTGTGAGGGCTCACTGCACACTAGCTTTCCATTGGGTGGGAAATAGTATCAATTTAGCTTTAGAGTTTCAGTGTTCATCAGTGGTTTATATAGTATATTCATAAATGAGTAATTTTTTCTCCAAAGTGAGACATCTCTAAACTGGGAGAAGCAATCAATCTGGGTTTTTAAAGAGCCAACTAAGGGGGAAGTGGGAAAACGTTCAGGAAAACCCTGAAAAATGGAAAATTCCAGAGGTTACAAAAATGTTTCTAGGTTTCCTGTTTAGAGCAGACAGGAACCAAGTGGAGTTAACTCTCTAGAGGTGCAAACTTCTGCCTCTGGGTGGGTATTCTAAACATAATTGAACATCTCTACCTTGTTCATATATAGTAGGTTTTTGCACCTATTTAAAGCATTCATGTCCCAGCTAATTGCCATGGATGGCTTTTCCCTTTAAGCTGAGTTCAGATTTATCAGTAACCTACCATCTAAGATTTAAGTGATTTGTTAATATCTGAATAATTATAGGGGAACTCATCAGGCCAGCAGCCTTCCACGTTAGTACCGTGTGTCATCCTGGTTACTGAACAGGGGAATCTGTCATATGGCTGCACAGCTCTTCTCTATTCTTTTTGCTGTTGCATCTGGATGTTAACAGGCAAGTGTGTTGCCACGTGTAACCGGCAGGAGAGGGGGAATGCAAGTGACAAAGCTCCTGGTGTTTCCCACTGTACTGGAAACTCAACTAATTAAGTTTTCAAGGTATTTTTCTACTGGATTTTTTTTTATATATATCTTATAATTACCACATATTTTCCTTGATACTGTTTTGATAGAGAATGTCAGAATTGTTGGGTTTGGTTTTGTTGTTGGTTTGGTTTTGGTTTGGTTTTGTTGTTGGTTTAGTTTTGTTTTGCTTTCACAAAAGTTACTTTACTGTGCCAGGGTATACTTGAGTGGGAAGAAAGGAAAGGTTGGAGAGGGACCATTTTTCCTTGGTTTAATTGTGTTACTGAAATTTTTCCATATGTCATGAAACAGATACTGGGATGTCTGGCTGTTCTGAATGGGATATAAGCAATTACAGTAAAAACCTCTATGACATCTTTTGTGCGTAGTGCCCTGTACAGCTGGGGAAGTTTCAGCTTTTTGTAACATTACAAGACACTGGTGTTGTTTTCCTGTAAACCAGAAAGGGAGATACTGTCATTTTGGATGCCTTAGCCGTAATCAGGTGGCCAGAGTGTTAAAAATCTAATGTTTTCATTGAACGAGTATACTCAAGTAGTAGTGCCTCCTATACTTAACAAATAATACCATGTTCAACAGCACACCTGTATCTTTGGTATGCTTCAGTGGGGTTTTGCAGGATCCTTCAGCTGATTAATCATTCTGTGAATCCAGGGATTTGAAAACACTTGATAGTGGACCTCAAGCCTCTTTTTTCTAGTGTGTACCCCTTTCCTCCTAAGACTAGCAGGAAAAAAGCTGTTTGTTATTGCTAATGAGAGCCTGATGTTGAAGTAACATCTAAAAGGGTTCTGCTTCCATTCTGGACCTTTTTGCAGCAAAGTATTTTATTTTTCTCCAGGATTCTGCTGTGCCTAGCTTACTTTCTGCAGGAACTGCAGTGTACAGGATTGCTTATAGGTGGGGTGGTACTTGTTTTCCTTCAGAACAATCCTCAAAGGTATTTTATCATCATAAGCATTCCCAAATAAAACCCGTGTTCCTAAACTTTTTCAAGTGTCAGAGAATAGAAGAAATTACAGCTGAAAACTGAGATACAGAAGGAAAGTCAAACAAGAAATCCATGTAGGTGCTTTAAACTGCAAGGGAAACTTGCAAACTTTCATCATAGCAACAAAGGTCTTCATGTTCTGTGCAATTAATTTGATAAGTAATTGACACGTAGTGCTAGTGTACGGTGCTTTGGAAACAGGAACAATTTGGATGGAGTGTGCCTGCCTCTCTCCAAAGGAAGCAGATGTGCTACTAGACCATTTCACAACGCTGCAGGTGTTGGATTATTCTACATCATCATTTGCAAAGGTTGCGTTTTCAACTGAGAGGTTTTGGCACTTTGCACAGGCAGTTTTACCTTAATCTGCTACACTACATGAGAAGTGAAGTATTCCTGGCAGTGATCTCCTTCTGGATCAGCTCCTGTCCTGGATGGATGGATGGATGAATAGGCTCCATTCAAACAGCAAATCTGCCAGCCTGTGTATTAGTCCTTTCAGTTGCCTTGAGAAAAGGTGGAAGTGTGTAAATAGCTCACAGCATTGAGGCGGCACAAAGGAACTATTCTTAGATGTTTTTGCTTTCTGAAACATCTGTCTGTGGACAGTTAATAGAGGTAATGGAAGGTTCATAAATTTCTTAGCTCTCTGCTTGAATGTTTCAGAGATTACTTCATTTATTTCAGCAGACGTTTACAGGACAGAGCTGTCAGCTGCTATTATGTGGCAGAAATAGGCACATTGTACAGCTTAGGGAGCTCTTACTGTCCTTTCTGTACATCTGCTGCTTTTTCAGCATCAGGGTCAGGTTGCTTCTGTTGTAACATTTACTGGTTGTATTGCTATGTGCTTTTTGTCTCAAAAAAACCCCCAACAACAAAAAAGCCATAGGTCTACCTATGCTGTTTGGCCCCATCTAAGGCATTGCTAAGTGTTGCAGTGTGTTTGTTTTAACTGCTGACTCTACTGTCTGTTTTTCTTTGGTAATTCCTAAATTCCCCTCTCTCGGCCTCCACTGTGCCCCTGAATAGCCCATGGGTTTTTTGGGGATATGTGTAACAGCCTAGAACTCAGACCAGGGCAGTCTCCAAATGTGAATTTAGTGAACTTAAATGTCTCCTTAATCTAATTAAAAGCTCAATAATATGCGACAGAATATTTTTATTCAGGAATCTAAATGCCATACACAAATATTATGTTCTGGATTCTTATCTATCTCTTGACTTATTGCTCTCTAGACCACTTTCTTCCTGAAGAGGAAGTATTCTTCAGCAGAAAACCAATAGAACTACAAACTGAAATAAAAATCAAGGGAGAATATGACCATATTAAGTTCCTAATTTGTATCTATACATTTGCAGGCTTAAATTCCTGATTTTGCAAAGGTTTCTGGTTTTGGTTTTTTTTTTTTTTTTCCTATAAACATGCATGTGAATATAATATTGAACCAAATGACTTTTCTGACTGCAAATATCTAACTTGTTAATGGTTACATTTCAGAAACGCTGTTGGACTTAATGATTTGCAGTTTTAATAGCATGAATGTTTAAATGTTCATGAATTGATCTGGCACATAATATAAACTGCCTGACCTTTGTGGCTTTGACACAGTTAGGGTAATACAGTTCTAGAGCACAAACATTTGGCAGGTTTGCACAACTGTATTTATTCTTTGGGTAGGAACAATAGCAGAGAGCAGTGTTCGTGCCGGCCTAGGTCATACTCTAAATGTAGCTCTTGCTTCTCATTCCTCTGCAGTTAAGCCCATGCCTATAATCTCTCTTGTCCTCTGATTCTGTTTTCCATCCCAGAGCTGATGTCTGATGCTTGGGATGGGAGAAAGACCATGGCACTGTGTTGCAGTTGTGGGTGTTTTGTTCCTTGAGCAGTCCCTATAAACACTTCCTTTAGCTATTCTACCCTCTAGGTTTACTTTGCCATCATGAGACCCAGTGTGCCATCTGCATTCTCTGATATTTATGATGCAGCAGTATTTTATGCATGGAAGTTAAAAAAATCCCTGCTTCTGACACAGCAACATCATTAAAATGGAGCCTCTAAAGCATCTAGTAAATTAGAAATTAATTAGCTGGAATAATAGCTTCATTGCTCCTAATATATTTTTTTTTGGTTCTAGGTTATCACCTAAAAGGTTTTTTTGATTTTTTTTTTTTTTTCTGTTTGCATGTTACTATTAATAAGTACTTTTCTGTAATTTAATTTCAGCTTACTAGTGCAACTGCAACTTTTCAAGGATTTAGATGTTGAAGAGCACATAAAAGAATTTGCAGCAAAGTTATTTTTAATACCCAGCCCGCCACCAGGACCACTCCACTTGGTAATTACTGATGCTGAATTTCATAATTTCTTTAACATTATGTGTTACAAGGCCCTAAGATGCTGTTTTCTATTAACTGGGGAACATTCTTCACTGTCAGGTAGAGGATTGTGCTTCCTGATATAAAACTGATGTCAATACCTGTGCTTTGAATATAAGGTTATGTGTTATTAGTACCTGAAACAACAGTTTGACCAGGGTGCAGGCTTGAGTGCTGGCGTACTAGCTGGTCATGCTGTTTAATTTTTAAAACTCTCCTGGGAAGGATTTGGCTCATGCCAATTATTTACTATCTGAGATGGTGCCTGGGTAGGTCTGGGAACAGCACAATCTAGCTTTGGATTTCTAGAGGGGCAGCCCATCTATTCTCTACTACAAGTGGTTGGAAGCTCCAGTCTGTAACTGCTCTGTAAGAATGGAAGGTGGCCTGTCACCTGAACGGTATGGCATTGCCATCTCACTGGTTACACATGTATAAACTCCAGCAAATCATGTAACTATCCCTCAGCCAAAGTGTGGGAATTCCCTATCTTGTGTCTGATATCAGGACCTGCTGCCTGATGCAGATGCTCAGGGCTGTCATCCTGATGATGCGATGGGTGGACATGCAGTGGTGTGACTGAGTAGTGCAGTCCCTCTGAAAGAAGAGAGGCCAAGGAAGTCAGCTGGAACAACACGTGCAGCTCTGGACTTATACTTTTCTTATGTCTGAACAACTGGTGATGAAGAACCATGTGTAGTGAATTAAATGTTCTGGATTGGCTACTGTTAGGCTAAAACCTGAGAGGAGAAACTTCCATAAACATTTGTATTTGGTGTAGAAGCTGAGATGTGTGGGCTGTATTTTCTTCTTTATAACCCTTCCCAAGTCAAGCTAGATGTCAGCTGAGTCAGTGATTTCAGCACACCCCCTCTTTTGTCTATAAAATGTTTTCTAGGGAAGCAGTGCTTCAGCCACAGATTTCTCCTTTACTGCTTTCCTTGACCCTGGGATGGGGGTTAGGAGTGGAGCAAAAATAGCATAGCTGGAAAATCATCTGAGTGATTGGCTAAACCAGCTGCTAAGAGCTGAAATATGCAGCACGTGCAGAATCTGCCGCCCGGAGATTTGGGCTGGAGTATTTGAAACACTGAAAGAGCTCATTCATTTTGGCTTGTTCTCTCTTCTTAACGTGGGCACCTATGCTCGGTTATTTTGTTCATATTTTTTTCTATTTCCCGTATGAATTTTATCAGTAGTTTTGATTTCCTGGTTTTATCTACAAGTATAATTTCCATTATTTTATTAAGCTTATAATTCTATTAAAAGAATTTATTTAAAGTCCTATTGGCTGAACAACCTATGGGAATGAAAGGAGACAAAATGCATGTTAATCTTTCAAAGTAGTTATTACTTCTTTTAATATTTCCCTCTCGGTTTTCTGAAGTACGCAAATATCTAACTTCTTG
>JAAGNO010001190.1:0-34452 GCA_033439905.1 Ceryle rudis
ACCCCCCCAACCACTTCAACGGCCCGACATGCCCGCCTCCACCCCCACCATTAACCTTCACAATACCCAATAACAACCCCCCCCCACCACAAAAAACAAGCCCCCCATTTCCATAACAATCAAAAAAAAAGCTAAGTATATGTTTTGAGAGCTGGACACCACTGTCCTTCTACTGAGTACGTGAGGTGGCCACTTCCTGACTCTCAAGAAAAGTTATCAGAATAAACATCACAAGCATATAAAATTTCTTGAAAAAAGCAACCATCGCGCGCTCCTTGCGCCCCTCGCTGCACGTACAGCGAGGTAAAATGAGCTCTTGGTGCCATTTGCTGCAGAGGGGAGCTATGGGACGTCAATTGGAAAATAAATACAAAAGTTAAATTGCTTCAATACTGAAAGACATTGGAGTCAGCCTTTGCAAAAAATATTCACATTTAGAAAGTGCCATTGCAAATATACAGCAAAACTAATCTGCCTTAAAAATGACGCTTCACAGCCCTATCAAAAGTGCCACCTTTGGAACGTGAGTTCACTTTAAAACATTGCACAGCTAAAAACGATGCAGAAATAAAACTCATCTACCTTTATACAGCAAGGTGCCCAAACATTAAAGCAAACCATTGTGATGGTTTTTGGGGGCACATGAGAAACAATCCAGACAGCTTCCTGTCTTCAGGGCTTAAAAAGATTACTCCCATCTTCCCTTTCCAAGCAGAACTGGACCTTTCTAGAGTATTACTTGTGAGTCCTTGTCTTGTGGAGGTCCTTGACTCTGGTGACCCTGGTGCAGTGCTCCCCTGTCTGACACACAGGTAACTTTCTTGGACAAAGATGACGGTGGTAAAGCAGTGATAAAAACAGGGTGAGTGAACTGGTTAGAGCAGAGGAATGTATTTCAGTACCTGTTGCAAGGTAGAAAGCTGTGTTCTCCAAGCTCTGGGAAGCTCTTCAGCCACTTTCTGAAGCCAAAGCCTGGAGGTGAGCCTCTTGCCTTCGATGAGCTTAACTTCGGGGGGAGGGTGGGTCATAGGGTCTGAAGTGCACCTGCATTGTGCCGGGTACTGGGGGGAAGGCTCCTCCTGCCCTTTCCCAACAGGTACAGGGGGCTTGGTGCAGTCTGGCAGGAGGTGGGTCGCACCCAGGGCAGTGAGGTGGGAGGAGGACAGCCTAGCTGAAGACACCTGCAGAGACTGCGTGACTCTGGGTGACTCCGTGGGATGGGCGAAGCGGCATGGCCCCATGGAGCAGCAGCGAGGGAATACCTGTGCTGAGCCACTGGACTCAGTGAGAGCCTCTGTCATTGGCTACATCTTGTAGTCGTCTTAACAGGGCAGTGTGATTCTCCTGACAGATGCGTTTAGCTGGTGCTTCAGTACCATCTTCTAAGAGAATGCCTCTCTTCTTGGTTGGAGTTTCTCCAGTTCTAACCATGCTGTTAATTTCCTTTAGCCTCTGGAGAGAGGAGGGGGAAAAAAAGTAGAGTTACTTCTCATTAGTGCGACTACCAAAATATCAAGTGAACTTCTGTTAGTTGCATTACAGTGGGATTACTTATGCTCTCTATCTGGAGGTCTCTAGTGTACAAAGTGCTTCCTGTGACAGACTAACCCTTTTAATCACTGTACTCGTCTTTCCATTACCAGTGTGCTAGAGCCTTACTCAAACTTGAGCAGGCTTGTTGTGTCAATGCAGGTAGAGCTGAAAGGCCTTCCATCCATAGTTATAACTCTTATCTCACAGCACAGATGCAACAATTCCTGTCTAGAATGAAGATGCTTTTCGGGGAAGATTTCTGCTTCACTCGTGGTGAACAGAGATGACCTGATTCAGTCTATTACAGTCACCTGGTAAGTCCTTCCACATTAAGCTCCATTTGGGGTTTTTTTCTCACTAGGTAGGAAAGTGTGTGTGATTGCACTTGTGATGTCCTCTAAGCAGTCTCCATACCAAGCAATTCGTTACCTGAAAGCAAAGGGTACTGTGGCCTCTTAGGTACCTGAACTGACAGGTGGAAGAGAGTTAGGTGAGAAGGTACGTGTCGGACAACATGAATGGAAACGTCACTACACAATTTTCTCTGATTTCACTAGCAAAAAGAAATTGTATAATTAAGGATTGGTAAATGCAATTGAAAACCCTTTAGTCTCACCTTAGATGGGCTGCTACTGAAGTAATAGAATATTTTCTCTCGAGGAGAGAGAGCAGACTCGTTTCTGTGCGGTGAGATGTACACAGGGTGGTTTTGGAACAGCTGTATTCTGCGTGGGGAGCCAATCCGCACAAATGGGTAGGGTGAGAGCGGAGGAGAATCAGCCTGCTCAAGAGAAAGTGAGAATCACCCAAGAGTCGGGGTCTGAGCTCAGAGGTTACCACAGTAAGGCTGCTGGGAGTTAGTCATCTTAAACAAGAATTATTTTCTTTCCACTAATGCCGTACCATACATATTTAGAACAGATGTGAGTTTTGTCATATCATTAGGCCAGATTAATATTTTTTAAAATGTACTTTTCCAGCCCTGTCTGAGACACTGCTCAGTGCTGTGTATTCCATACAGGAGGAAACAGCAAACAGGCATCACAAGTACGTTGTATTTTTAGTAGCAGGTTATGTCCTTGAGGTGAAATTATTGTCATAAAAATATAATCCCCTGAATTTGCTTACAGCGAGGTTGGCTATGAGTACATACTGCATGAACAGTAAAGCAGCATTTGCTGATGAAAAGCACAGACAGCATCTTACCGCATTTGAAGTATACTTCAGAGCAAACTCTTTAATCTGCTCGATATAGATGGTGTTATAGAATTGTATAAGGTCCCCTCGCTCCTCCTCCTCTGTGTCGCTGTTGGCGCCAGTCAGTCGGGTCGGCGTGGGGGGTGCGCTGTTGGGGTGCGGCACGGGCAGGGTGCTGCTGGACCGCATCACGGGGCTGGAGTCTCGGCTGGCTGTGGGACGACAGCAGGCTCAGCGTTACGCGCTCCTGTCATTCTGACCCCCAAACACCCATCTGTGCACAAGAACCATGTCCCGGACCTTTAAATGGCAGTGTGGGCACCATGTCTGGTGGCAATATCAGCCATGCCAGTTTTGTCCCCTTAGCATCTTCCTTTAGAAAAAACCATCATGTTGTTAGGGAGCAGCAAACTGCCGAGGACCTGCACAGAGATGCATTTGGTTTCTAACTTCCTACAGGATAAACAGCAAGTGGTTTTTCAGTATAAAGCTGAGTTTCATCCCAGTATCAGCAGAGCTAAAACTGCATTTTTCAGGCAACTGTGCTATGCTTCTAACAGTAGCTCTTTCTTGTTGCCAGCTGGCATGATTTCAAAGAAGGAACTGTAGTCTTTTTCAGCTAGAAGTAGAAATATTTGGCTTGGTAACACTTCCTGATGGTTTAATGTGGGGAGTTGCAAAATATATATGTTTTTTTCCTCACCTCCATGACAGAAAGCATTAATACTGACAGTTTATACCGGCATCTATTAAATGTCTTGAAAACTGGTGGTATGAATGAATAGACAGCATCACCTATTTGCTACCCTTAATAGAAGTTAATTCAAGGACAATGTGTTAGTTCAAATATCAAGGAAAGACTCTTCAGAGATGTCAGGTCTGCTAAAATAGCTGCTGTGGGTGGCTGGAGCTTTCCTGTCTCTGAAGACAGCCAGCTGCTGCAGTGGGAACTGCTGCTGCTCCATGACTGGGTTAAGTAAAGGAGTAAGTGTGAACAGGGGCTAGCTCTGATTTCCATTCCTTCCACAAGGACATGTTCTTGGAGGTACAAACTGAATTCTAAGAGCTCAGGCCAGCTATTGTGGTCAGCTCTTACGGTAAGTGCCTGTGGTGATAGATTCAAAACTATCAGTGGATGTAATATTAAGCTGGAGTTACAGCAACTTTTGAATGTTATCAGTGTATTCTTAACTGTGTCCAAGTTTTCCAAAAAAGAAAGTCCCAGGGGTGTGGTGACACAAAATCCAACTCTCTAAGAACACTGTTTTGAGATGGAATTAAACCCAAACATCTGGAATTTGGAAACACTTACTCTTTTCTTTGTTCCTCTCTTTACTTCTGTCTGTTGGCGAGCTCTGCTGGCTACTGCTATCACTGCTGCCAGAGCGGCAGCGGAGTCTCCGGCCTTTTATCAGGACACTCCGATACACCTGCAGGGAAAGAGGAGCGTAAGGGAAGGGTGACGAGATGTGCAGTGACATAGGAAACAATGGTCAACGTGAACTGTCTGCTTTTAGAAACCTCACTGGGGTAGCCAATTGCTTCTTACATGGGAAAATACGTCCTCCTAAGAGGAGTATTACCCAACAGGTGCTCCCTCCATAGGTTTTAAGTAAAACTATACCCAAAAGAGAAAGTATCTTAACATAAAAAGCTTTCAGGAGTGCAGGATTTTGGCTCTGACTTCTGTCTTTTGAGGAGAATGGCTCAGACTGCAGTCATTGAATACTAAATGTTACTTTAAAAAGCAGTCTACTCCTACAGTAGAGCTAAGGCATTTAATAAATGGGCTATTATACCACCCTATGCAATACTGACTGCACTTACATGACTCTTGGCTTGTGGTTGTGTCCGATAGCAGCGCATAATGTTCTGAAATGATCTATCTTCCTTAGTAACCTAAGAGGAGATGGACAGAAAAGGTTAACAGTTTTTCTGTGAGTTATTTTGCTTGTTTGGGGGTGGTTGTGTGGGGTCTTTGGTTGGGTTTAGGTTTTTCTTTCAGGAGTTGTAATCATTGGAATATGAAGTCTGATAGAAGTAGATTGGGTTTTTTCTTGGTTCATGCCTTACCTTAGCCATTACATAGATAGCACACATCAGCAGCTGGTCCAAGTGTCTGTCCATCATGATTTCAGGGAAGCGCACCAAGGAGTACTCAAAACATGTCCAGATCTTCTTCCGCAGCTCATCGGATATGTCGAGTTTGACACAGAGATCTCTTAGACGAACACTGGCTAGATGATAGACCTGTTGCAATGGAGACTGTGCTTAGGGCCCCAGGGGTAGTGTTTTTCTTACCCTACTAAGGAGTAGTCCAGGCTTGCACACTCTGTAGGGCTTGAGCAAATGATAAGGCAAAAAGAACTAAATTTATTGCCTTAATAATAATAGAATAATTAATAATTTGCTTACAAGACATGGATGTTCTCAGTACTGGTACTGATGCTAGGAAAGCACTCGTTTGAATTTCTGCATTGTCCTGAGCCCAGGGAGGGCACTACGCAGCCTACAGAAACCACCAATTCTGGTATTGAATAAACCAGAATGTCTTAAAAGGTGACTTAGTTTCTTTTTAAAAGCCTTAAGGAAACTGGACACCTTTAAGTACCTGCTGGCCAAGTGCATAATCTACTTCACAACTCGTGATGTGATTGACAGTTCTGGTGATCGTCTACTCCTTTGCTAGTGAGAAGTTGCCTACATAAGAAAACTGCTCTTCAGGTATGTGTGTAAATAGGCATCAGCTTGGAAAGTGAATATTTGTAGATTATTACTACTGCTGTATATGTATCTAATATACCACTACACTATCTATGTATCTATGTATACACTATGTATCTATGTATATGTATCTATGTATATAATATTGTCTTATTATTACTACCACTAAGAACATATTCTAAAAATCACTGAAGACTTACCAGATACAAACTTAGCAAAGCACAAATGAGACCGAAAAGTACCTTTCTAAAGAAGAGAGAGAGTGAGCCCATCTTGCGAGGCCTGATGGACGTGGCAGTGGTCAATTGCTGGGTTTGTCTTTGCTCTCCAGGAGCTATCTGCTGAACAGTTAACTGGCCTGGTAGCTGCAGTGTTGCCCCAGTCATCTGAGTGTTCAGAGTTCCAGCAAGAGTCTGGGCACTGAGAGGTTGAATGGGACCAGAGACAGCCTGAGGCTGGGTACCTACATTTACTTGGACTGGGAAGAAAGTTATTCCTCCATTTTCATTGGCAATACCTGTAATTTAAGAAAGAGGGACTGAAAAAAGAGCAGGGTGGTGGGGAGAATGGTGTTTGTGGTTGGTTTGGTTTAAAGAATTCAGTAATTCCTCGTTGCTTCTAACTATACATTTAGTATATTAGATATGAAATTGTTTCATCAAAATAGTTTTCATCACGAGGAGACAAGAAGATACTGAAAATGAACCAAGTTTTTCATACCAATGCAGCTTTTATCCCATGCCAGTTCAGGAAGGCTGCTTTACTGAAATAACCAACTCTTCTAAAATAGCTGTTGGCAGTCAGAACATCCTTGTCCTATACATGTTCTATATCTAAATTCTGCTCATATATTCAAACAATTTTTCTCAATTACAAATCTTTAAACCTACTTTTCTCTCCACTGGTGTTCTGTTACCTGCCTCTCTGCCGTGCTGTGTACTAATACACCGATGGGAACAAGCCTGAGTAAGTAGCTTTTCTCCAGTAGCTTTTATCTCACCTTGTACTGGTATTGTCACAGTTTGCCCATTATTGGCTGTTACAGTGGCAGTTGCTACTGTAACCAGCGTCTGGCCAGGCACAGGAGTCACTGACATCGCTTCAGGATTCATGTTCTGCATGGGCACCGTATTTACCACGGGCTGTTGGGAAACTCTTACTGGAGTTCCACTGTCAGAGGTATTATCATTATCAGCAAACAGTCTTCTCCTTGTTGGATTGGCTGTAGGAGAATTGTATCTGTCATACAGGGTCGGTGGAGAGGATGAAAGGCCTGTGGATAAAAAAACCAAACAAACAAAACCAAAAACCACCACACATAAATATATGTAGTTAAGGCTTGTTGTATTATCCCCGATTACACAAATAGGTGACAGAAGTCTAACGAGAACCAAAATACCTCACTCAGTGCTTCAGGAAACATTTTTTTAAAATTCCTTCTGTCTACATTTGTGGCTTACAGATTGCCTTTACAGGTGACAATCTCAAATCATGCTGTGTTTAGCATTATTCTAAGCTACTGTATTATCATCTATTTTCCCAGAGAAACAGGTTGTGACTTCCCATAACTAAATATATAGTGGAGCATCTATTCCAGGGTAACAGTGAAGCAAACTGTTCAAGTGCTACTGATCTGAACACAAGTACTGCCCATAAGTATAAATATGATTTAATATACACGTGTACATACAAATACACCATGTATAACCTCCAGAAAACACGCTGTCAATGGTATTCTGTGCATGCTGAAATAATGAATGCATTGGTCTTGGACATCTGCCCTAACTGTGTGTTGCAGTAGAAATTACCATTTACAAACATGTTCATATTTAGCTGTATGTTGACACGAAAGTAGCTTGCTTGATTTAAAAATTAAAGCCATGGTTTAGGAAGTGTAAGGACATAATGCTTAAAAAACTCACCTTTTCCTAGTCCTCCTGTTTCGGCACGAACCTCGTTTATTCGTCTCGGTGTCAACGGTGAACCTACAACACTGCTCCCAGCAGATCTCTCAAAATACTGAGGTGGCATTACCTAAAACATTGATACCTTTATTAGTGTCTGTAGCACAGACTGACTACATAAAAAAAAAAAAAAAAAAAAAAAAATTTAAAAGCTTCTGCACTACAAATTTTGAACAGCAAAACTGTATGGAAAAGAATTTAAAACAAGGACACTGAAAAACTCTAAACCGAACTAAAACTTTGTAGTGATTGTACTGCTGTAAAAGATACAGTACTGTAACAACCTTTCTGTGGCTACAATTACAAGTCTGGACTTTTTACCATGTTTCTTCTTGTCTAGTAATCTTTTCAAGTGAAGTGACTGGTCCAAACCTTCCCTGCTTGTGCGTTTTACTCACTGTTCTGCTGCACTTAGCAGCTTGGAGGGTGCAACTGAAATTTGGACACTAAAGCCTCTCCTGCAGGGTCTAACGGCTGCTCTTTACGATCCTGTCTTCACTAGGAAAACTATAAAACATGTAGAAAAGTACTCACCTCTTCACAACTAGGAACTTTGTTTTCATTATCTCTGATTCTGTCCCACAGTATGGATTCCTGCTTCCACGCCATACTTTCCAAGATCTGTTCTTCAATATGATTAAGGTGTTTTACTACTTCCCGACAAAGGCCATCCTCTACTCTGATGAAAACCTCAATTACCTGTAAGGCAGATAATTATGATTGACATAATGTACTTGTTTGACATACCTCTTCTTACAGAAAGACCTAATTCCTAATTTTCAAAGACGAAGAGAAAGCTTAAGGCTGCGTTACTATGACTCAACGAGAGGTTGTCTTGCAGTTCTATCAGGAGACAGCTATTTGTATCTTTCTAAACTAACATGTCAAGCACTGTTGCAGAAGAGCTGCAGCACTAGCTCACCATAAAATGATCTGCTGGTTACTACGCAGATGCTGGGATACTGCTCCTGACTGAAACGGGTGCCTGTGCTTTGATTTTTAGATGCTCAAGTCACCTCAGAATGACAGACAGTTGGGTAATATTTTTTCAGTATAAAAAGAGGGACAAAGCTGAGAATGAAGGGTTAATATAAAGAGATTACTTAACAGAAGGCAGTAGAGCACTCATGACTTGATAAGCATTTCTAGTTGTCAAACACTTTACCTTATAGAAGTGATAAACAGGAATGTCAAATATTTCAGTGATGAATGGGAAGTTTCCTGGTGGCTTATATGTAAAGGTAATTATCTCAAGGCAACACGCCAGCAGCGATCTATGAAACACATCTTGCTCCAGTATTGCCTGCAAGAGAGTGGCAAGTTTTAATGTTTAATTTACAGTATAGCTACAGAGCAATAAAATGCTTCCCATTCTGCCTCAATCTGCCAGGAAAATTATCAAGCTTATAAAAAGAGATGTTGTTTTGTAAGAGACAGAACAGAATCCAAAATTAGCCATTCTTATGCAGTTAAAACCCCATATATCTTTGTGTTTGCAAACACAAATGATTTTTTGAACACTTTTTTTCTTCCATTCAGGTGTACATACAGGTTACTTCTCACCCTCATTTTAAATAGCTCTTTATTCTGCTCTACAACTTTTTGTTACGTCCAACTTTAAAAACAAGGCACAATTTGATGAGTTTTCCTTACAGATAAGTCGGTATCTCCCAGTCTCCTCTTCTCTTGCTCAATGACCGACTCCAAGACCTTGTAGTATAGCACCTCAGCACGACGAAAATGCTTACTAGCAACATCTGCAGGAATTTTAAATAGAAAGAATATCGGTATATGTGATAAAGGAATTGCATTCTTTATCTTAAGCTATAGAGATACAATTTAGTAGAGCTAATGTGTATTTCTGTGCTGCTGTGGCTACACTACCTTCAGGACTACACCAATCAAAAGTTAACTTAGGTGCCGCTTACCTGTGCCACACTGACTTGTGAATGCGGAGCAAAATAACTTATTAGTGAACCTGGATGTAATGAAAACACCATCTAGAACAACAATCCTTAATATTGCTAAATACAATATACAGTTCAGAAAGTACATCGAAAAGAATACCTATATGAATCCACCATGCGCCGTGCAACAGAAAACCCTGAAGCAACTCTGCTGATAAGAACAAAGTGAAGAAGAAAGGTCAAGAGCATCTTCCTTATTTGTAATCCATCTTCACACACTTCCCAAGTCATGACAACTTGGCAAAAAATACGTGGTGTTTATTCTGGCAGGATTTTAGTATCTGTATTAATCCATTCTTGGATGTAAGCCAAAATTGCTGTAGGGTTTTTGAAGACTACAATTTTCATTACTAACACAGAAATCCATGCCATCACTACTTTATTCTTATATTGGAGAGAAAAAGTGGTACTCTTAACAGTGCTTTTTGCATTTCACTTCTGTACAACTGGAAGTGTCATCAAATTGCAGTGATTTAAGCCAAGGCCAATTACAAGATTGTATGCAGGTTGAAATGTGCCATGTCTGAAGAATACAGGAAAAGACAAAGGTAATAGAAAATACACATGTGCTAAAAGCATAACCTGTAAGTAGAACTGTGATTACAAGAGATCAGTGCGTTTACAGGCATTTTAATTCTTATCTGTATAAACAAAATGTTTCCCCACCTTTGGAAAAATTGCCCAGTTCTCCTTCAGCTTGCGTGCTCTGGCAGTATACTTCATGCATCTCTTTTACTCTGCTTGCAATAGATTGAGAAGGATCTCTGGCACATGACCTGAAAATGAAAACTAAACATTTTCAACATACTATTTCTACTAAGACAAAACAAATCAACTTAAAAAAAAAAAAAAATTCAGTGACTGTTTCTGGAACATGATGAAAGCATGAGACTGTAAATACACCGCAGAGCCGTACAAACACCCGCACACGTGCCTAACTGTAGATGTACTGTAAAATGGCTGTAGCGTGTTGTTGTTATATTAGTGTATATATTGCAGTAATTACGCTTATGAGCAGGGATAAATATTTAAACAGCCTTTTCCACATGATACAAAAATTGTTTTAAAATGTAATGTACCTGAAGCAACAGTTTATCTACCGGGAGAACACATTTTATTTTGCACCTGCTGCAGGATGGAGTGGTCTGCTAGGTGGTGAGATTTGTTAAGTAGGAAGAAGAAAAGTCTTGAAAATTTTGTATTTGCAGTTTCTGTTAGAGAAGCTCAGAACTGTGGGGTTTTAGCTGTATGTTCTTACAGCCATCTCGCTCTTAAGGACAAATGTGTCTAAGCAAGAAAAACAAAGTTTTTTTGTAATTTAAATGTCTCTCTGTATCTGTGTTGCTTCAGAACCTTTCAACACTGACTCGTATGCTAAATTACACTGCTTAGAATTAACACTTGTTATTAAAACTATTAAAGAAATAGAAGTATGTGGTTAAATAAACATCAAACTTACCTGAGTATTTGCTCCAGATTTTCACTGGGGGCATTCTTCAGTCCTGCCAGCATGGTATGAAGGCGGCTCAAACTGTATGTTGCTATGGAAACAGGTGTCACATATGGGTTGCTATCTTTAATATACTTGCGCCCAGTAAGTGGGGTTGTAATCCTTAGTGATTTGGACTGACAAGACAAAAAAAAAAGAAAAAGCATAACACTGTCCACTATTATAAAACTCAGATACGGATCAGAACCTAGAAGTATCAGTCCGTACAATTCTTACCCTGTGTTACAATATGTGCCTGGAAAAAATGGCTGGGAATCAAACAGCCCAAACTAGTTCATGTCTCAGATAAGAGCCGGCAATAAAAGATTTATCTGTGTCACTGAGGGGTTTGTATCAAACAGTACTGTAGAAACAGAGAGGGTGTGACCTCAACTGAAATGCAGATACTGACAGAGAAGTGTGGAACAACTTCCAATCTAAAAGAACCCCCAGAAAATCTCCAGCAGTCTCCTCCTCTTTATCCTCTGAGTACCAAAGGGAGCTGTAGCTGACAGGAAAAAGTGTACTGAGCCAGGGTTTCCTTTTGCAGGTTTAACTCTTAATGTGAAAAGTCCTCCTGAATCTAAAATTAGCATTTTAAATCATTTGCACAGATCAAGCTATCACATCAAAATAATTTAACATCAGTGATGTTTCTTCAATTAATGTACAGCAAACCCAATGCGTCTTCTAATTATCTTAACCACACAACTATGTACCCAAGACATATTTTCTGTATTTTAATGGATACAGTACATTTTGCAGTCTGGCTCCCAATACTCCCCTGATGTTCCCCACGCACTCGAAAGTTTGTTTTGTTTCTGTCTCCATACCCGACCAGGAAGATGTTTCCCCAAGCCCTGCCTCGGACTCCCCAGAACATGCAGCAACAGAAGCCCTGCAGCCGCAAGATGCTGTCATACAGGCCACGCTCTCTTGGCACTACAGAAACCCACGGGAGTTAGGCACCCAGGACTGTGTCAGCAAAATGCAGCGGCTGATTATTTCTTTAAATAGATCAGACGCAAAGAATGTATTTGTACTGAGTTTGCAGATAAAGTTATTTTCATCTTTTCCTTCCAGAATGTTTAAAGCCATTAACCAACTCTCACTTTGGGAAAAGATCACATAACTGTTTTACCCTTTTGCTCTCTGTAATCTAACTGTGCTAATCCAGTTTATAAACTTCTTTATTTGCCTGTCTTGTACCTGACCTCCTTTCAGAAACCTTTTCCATCTTCAGGAACATACTGATACGCTGTAATCACAGGTACACATCTACATTCAAAGCCAGTGCCTGTCCTCTGAAAGCTACTCTAGTCCCACAGACACCCTGATAATTTTGTAGTTCTTTACTTTATTGTTCTGAAACATGTAGTGTGCTGTATCCTCTCAAAGACCAGATGCTGCACTATTTTATTAGTCGCATATCAAAACAGATCTATGTATCTTGCTTTTAGGCAAGCAAGGTAGAAAAGATTCCCTAGTGATTTAACTAAAACTGTAAACAGATGTAGGCCCAGAGGGCCTCAACAATTGCAGGACAACTCAGCACCTGCCAAACAACCGAAGAAAAGTGCTCGTTGGTTTGTGCTTGAAAATCTTCACCTAAAGATATACCTAAAGATACCTCTTCAGTTAATTACCGAAATATTTTCTGTACTGGATTTAATCAAAGAAAACCCAAATACGTGGAGAAATTCTGTCCAAACAATCCCAAACTAAACAATATATCGCACTACACCACTAATCAACCACAAAATCTAACTCAGCCACACTGTGCACACTCCCGGATCACCTTGAACAATAAAGATGGTAATTTTTTGTAGCTGCTTCTCTTCATTAGATATAGACTAACTTGACTTATTCTCCGTAGAAAAAGAGCATCACCGACCATGTCATACTCACCCTGTCAAAGTGCTGCTGCAAATTATGCTTCACTTGTACTCTTTCAGCTGTTTCCATTCCTGAAGCTGTATTTAAGCACCTGGTGAGAGTTCCAATTTCTTCATCTGCATCCTCCCCAAGAAATATTCGCTCATCAAGATTTCCGACTGACAAGACGTACTCCTCGTAAGCCTTGTTGATGGCTTTGCTACAGCAGAAAGGAAAAGATGGATATAAAATCCCCTTTTATTTAGACAGTGCTTTGTGGACCTGTTTGCTGAATGAATGCAGGTCTGGCCTCTTGGAAGTCTCTTTCAGAACTTCTTTTAACCCTGACTTGTAAGCACTGGAGGTCCTTTAAAATCTACAGTATCTTAGTCATGACAGGGGCAAGGAGATTGTTTTCCCCCTGTATCTGATGGCTTGCCATTTAGTGTAGCTGCAGGAAGAACATCATAACATACTGAGAACTCTTATTTGGCTGGAAACTCCTCAAAATTTACACAGCATCACATCATCATAAACTACACTTGTCATTTTTATACTGTTTGAAAGAAAACAAGTCTTGCTTAAAAGCATCTCTAGGTTTACAAAGAAAAATATTCCACCAAACCCTATTTTTTTCCTACCACTTCCCACTCATTCAATGTGCTCCCACATCTTTCTCATACTAACACTTTGAGTTACATACAAAAAGTCAAGGAGAGATAGAAACATAATGAAAGCAGATGTCAAGTAACACCATCCTGAAGAATCAGTCCTCAGACTGAGCCACCTCAAAGAAAAGGAACTGAAACGCAGTGCAATGTATAAACATTAATAAATATGCAAGTCAAGGAATCCAGTGTTACTGTGAGCAGCTAATAACACAAGTGCGATTGTATCAGGGCGATACTAATGCAAACAAAACCGTGAACACAGTCACTCACAAGCTATCTCCAAAGTTCCCGGGATCTAGAAATCCAGTCAGATTCTCATCTTTTCCTTTTAAAAGCTGTAAGACAGTGAAGAACAAAGAAGGGACATTTTAGATCTTAAAATGGTTTTGAAGAGAATGAGCAATTTTTCTGTTACAAATTTATTGACCAACCTTTTTGTCAAAAAGTTTCCGAATATATGGCTTCCAAAAATGTTCTTTTATTCCTTTTGCTTCTAAAACTAATCCATAATGTAACGAACACAGTTTTTCAATGATGCAGGGAGGATCAGATGATACTTTATAATCCTTACTATGAAAGTCTTCAGGTAGACCTACAATCAAGAATACTCTGTTATTTAATTTTGCAAATCTGTGTCCTGCTTTCTTACTAAACTTAAATTCTATGCTCTGTAGTCTAGGCAATGTGAAATTAAAATGGTAACTAATTAGTTCCCTTGAAAGAATTATATAATGCCCACAATTTGAAAATGTTATCAAAAGTAAATTTTGAATCAGAGATGTAAAAAAAATTAGCTGCTGAGTGATAAAAATACCAGTTCTGAATGAAAATCAAACACTTCTGAACTATAATACTTATTCAAATAAACTTGAGATAATGGTTCCAGTTCACAACCAAATCGCTACAAAGTAAACTTGAATACTGTACAGCACTGAAAATGAAATCTGGAAAGAAATACATCAGACGTGCAGTGGAAACTTCTTGCCATTCATTTGCATTTGTGGTTATCAAGTCAACCTGCACCGCCTTTTCAGAGAGAACAGCAGCAATCCAGAAGTGAGGGAGACACAATCAAGTTGCCCCTCTCATATTGGAGCACTGGATCTTCCTGAATTGCTGTATCACAGGAACTCTCCAGCCTGACTGTGTCCAGTAAAGACTGTGTCATTATACCCTCTTTGACTGACATCCAAATGTCATGCATGGAAATTTTTTGCTTTGGAACTTCCTTCAGTGGTATTTCCATAGTCGAGTTAATACTTGACTTACTAGGGAATTGACAAAATCCGTAGTCTGTTACTACATACTATGGTAATAGAAATCTCTGTAGCCAGATACAGAAAAATACTCATTTCCATGTATTTCAAATCAGTATTATTCAACTTATTATCTGTCACATAGATCCATACTAATTTCAGTAATCTTAGAAGTGCCTACAACTTTAAATAAAGACCGTTTTTTTCAACCTACCTTTAAAGTTAGGATTGAGAAGTTCTTTACGGTTCGGACACTGGAGAGCATTTCCATACACTAGATCCAAAGCACATAGCAAGAGATGGTAGGAATTGACTAAGTCATCACTGATCATAGGAAAATTACCTTCAATATTAGAAAGACATAAGAAATTAATTAATATTGGCAGAGATTTAAAATTCTTTTAACCACGAAACTACTGATATTTTTATGACAATCAATTATGGATTCTTGGAAACACAGGCTTGGGTAACTATAAATACCTAGAAACCCAGGTAGTAAAACAGACACACGTTTAATAGAATACAGCAAACATAATACCAAATATGGTTTTAGGAACAGCAGCAATTGCGTAGGAACTCAAATATATTGTGCTGTTTGGAAAACAAACCTTGCCAAAACGTTGATAAACACGATATTGCAGGCTCCTTCATTCAGTAATCTGATTAATCAGTCCATAAATAACTTGCAGCAGCATGAACTGTATAATGCAAACTGCCTCAAGGAAGACAAAATTTGTTAACCATAACCCTAGCAACACAATCCCTACTGTCTGTCAGTGTTACATCCTTGAACAGATCCTTACTCCATCTGCCTAAAGCAGAATCTAGTTCTAAAGGCATATAAGGGGGAGGAATGGCTTCCGACTGGGACTTCCCTTTTCCTCAAGTTTTCATGTCTGTAAAGTGCTGCAAAGAACTTTAACTTTTGCTAGGCTAGGCCCAAGATTCAGATAACCCAGACCAAGCAAGCACCACCCTTCAGCTCCTCCCCATTCTCCAGAACTGATCTGTATTCAACTCCAAGTCAGGAGATTATTTTTCTTTACCAGTTTGGTTTCTTTACAAAAAATTTCTTGGGACTTGCTCATTATAAACGGTAATAAATTGAACTTTATTTCTCTTGTGCTTTACAGAAGAGTTTAAATGTGTATCTCTGATCTGGTTTACAATATAGCTTTATTTCATCTACCTCTAAAGTACGTTTAATTTATCATCTTCCTGTAGAAAAAGAATCCTTGTAAACTTTTCAGTCTTTTATCACCTTTCAAAAAGATTTATTACTCTTTACTCAACTCATTTAGTTTTATGATATTCCTTTAGAGCTTTAGCTAAAAACCAGACTTGTAAAACAAACTATACCATTAATTAATACCATAAATCACAATTCCATGAATGTATGTACACAGTATGATTTTTCTATTGCTCTTTCAATACTAATAACCCTTCTAGTTCCTACTTATTATTTTGCTTTGTTTTTCAGGTAAGCTCCAAATCACTTACCTGAGCCCACTACAAAGAACAGGTTTAAGTCCTTGAAGAAATCAATCAAATAGGGATAAACTCGCTTAAGGTGTACTCAAAATGTATATATTAGTAAATATTTTTTTCTAAATTATGGTGTTACTTTTCTACCAGTAGCGTACCGGTTTGTTCAAATTTATATCAAATTTTCCGTGTTTGTTAAAAGAAAAATAATTTCCCTGCAGATTGTTCAAAATGAAACTATTTAAAATAATGAAGCCTACATGAAATTCGCATTGACTGTACACATTTATCAGTTACTTTCAGATTATTAAAGGTTCACAGCAAAGCAATGAAAGTCCCGAGTACAACAGCAAAGTGTTACTCAATATAAAAATCTTAAGAAGCAACTCTTGTAAGATGGGTTCACTTTCCTAACCATGAAACCAGCATGGCACTCATTACTGTCCATGCAGTCAAAAATAGATCTACTACCAATAGTTTCATACAAATGATATCACAACCTAATACCGAGTAATGAAAAATAGTTATTTCAGTGCAGCAGAGACATTTCTTTCAGTTCCATTTAAAAGAAGGGGAAAAAAAAAGTCAACAGTTTAAAGAGAAATTCTTACAAATAGCATTACACGGCGCTTTACAGCATCGCTAAATAAAGTCGCTATCTTACTTTGGAGCACACACCAACGGTACAAACAAGACAGGAGCATTCTGCAGTGGTGAAACGGAACACAGTGATCGCCGGGCTCGCAGAAATATCACAGAGACAAGCCTGAACTTGCCACCGATGTGCGGTTGCCATGATAAGGATTACTGCCAACCCCCAAAACACGGCAAACAAAACTTTACAGGAATACCTAAGGCTTTAAATGGTCAGTTTCCATTTTTGTGCTGCCACATTTCAATAAAGTTACCACTAGGCATCTGGCAGTTTATAGTTTCTGAACATTTTCCTTTTGCTTGCAAAATTTTTATTGGCTGTGTTATCAACATAGTATTCTTTACAAAGATCATTTTTATGTCTGAAACTGCTCACTAATTACCACCTAGTTAATTGATGATGTAATTACTCAAACATATTACCCAATAATTTAGCAAGAGGAAGACTCGTAAAGTCCCTTTGCACCTTATCAACTGCCCAATCTGCCCATAGAAGTGGGCATTGTAGAGAAGGGAAGAGAGAAATGGGTGATTTTTCAGACTGACCTACCTACTCTCTCAGCTGCCATAACTGTGCTAAAGAAGTCAACTCCTGACTGACTGGAAATCAAGTACTCTATTAACCCTCCTCTGGACTCCGTGGAACATGAATAGGTATTTTCATACTACTTGAGAGCGCTATTCTAGACTGAAAAATAAAAAAAAGATTAAAATCCTACTGTGTTTCAGGGATGTAAGCAATGTACTTCCCCGGTAAAGTAGAATTTGAAGCCTGCTGGAAAAAGGCGTCTTCCAGCTAAGATCCAATGTTCAGTACAGCACTCGTGCAACACCACACACCTTTCTTGATGCCAGGGTCCAGTCACATTGTAACCTCTCCAAAAGGGAGCTGCTGGCAACCCCCTGCAGTGTGGTACAGCGTAGCGAGAAAGGCTCATCTGTGTTGAACAAAATCAGTGCCAGATAATTCAATATTGTGACAGCCTACTCTGTCCGGTCCTCAACAGCAGCCAATTAAGGAAATTCCAGCACCCTGCAGGAATCTTAACATTGATTCATTTTTATATTGGAAAAAAAACACCACACCACACACCCCAAAATCAAAATCCAATTCCTCTTATCCCTTTCCTTGTAGAAATTAAACTATTAATGTACTACTAGAATTCATCTTATGCAAAAATAAATAAAAAGTCTCTGGAAATCATCAATGACCTGAATCTGAAAAGATGCTTTTTCAGTGAGGAATATAAATCTTGTCATTATTTTTCCCAAAGAACTATCTTACTTAGAATCCCCGGTGAACACTCACCCAAGCAGTACCGGAACAAAGCCCTAGGTATGCAGAAACTCTTTAAGACACAGGTTTGCTGA
Source organism: Ceryle rudis (assembly GCA_033439905.1). NCBI lineage: Eukaryota > Metazoa > Chordata > Aves > Coraciiformes > Cerylidae > Ceryle > Ceryle rudis. The sequence continues at coordinate 18,187 of JAAGNO010001190.1, forward strand.
AAAAAGACTGTGGACTATATGTGATATGACTGAATGATTTAAGCCTAAAATAAGGATTTAATCCTGTTGCCTCCTGTGTCTTTTTCTCCCATCAGTCATAATCAAGAAAAACTGCTGAAATCATCCACTATTGTTGCTAGCTTTAAGGCTGCTCTTACGATAAAGGTTACATATACAATATACATATACAATACGTTGTCTATTGACTGCATTACTTCACAGAAACATATTAATAGAAGATCCTTTTATGTGTTCCAAAGGAATTTGAGTCTTTGTGACAGTCAGAAATGTGTATTTATACTGCTATATCCAAAACATGAGAGAAAATTGCCCTTGCAGGACAGGCATATGCAGACCTATTCAGTAATGCATATGGTTGTTTGATACAGTTGCTATGTGCTCATTTTTTCAAAAAGCAGGGGGGCAAAAAGGCTATCAAAAGAGTTAGAAAGCTACCTGTGAAAGTATTCACACCTAGAATTTTACGATAATTTTTTACAAGGTTGTAAAAAAAAAAAAAAAAATCATTAAATATTTTCAGTGCTGCTGGAAACTTAGGAGGATTTTAAATACTTTTTATTTCCAGTAAACATACATATACACCTTATGTTAATTACAACATGAGCTAAATACGAATTCATTAAAATTCTAAGTTACTTTTTTTTTTTTCCTCAGAATTACCACAGAAATCTCCATAATAATGGAAACTTCTAAAAAATACTCCATGCAAACTACCAAACTATTTGGACAAATAGCTCACCTGTTTGGGGAGCTCCTGTATGACCTACTCTAGGTGATCCTGCTCTGGCAGGGGGGTGGGACTAGATGATCTTGCGAGGTCCCTTCCAACCCTTAATATTCTGTGATTCTGTGATTCAAAGTGTGGTAAAATATACAGCTGGGGAAATGACGACAGAATACCTTCCTTCAGGCTCCTCCAAGAGGGCTCCTTCCCCAAAGGCATTTCTGAACTCAGAAACATCTGCACTTATTCAGACTTCAAGGATTGACATAAGATCATGACTAACAAAACCAGGTTTACCATATTTCATCCTTTTCAAATCTCTTACCTTTTGCATGAACAAACAGCACCCAGCAAAACTGGAAAACTTCAGTCACGGTACACGGTTGTCGTCTTTTGGAGGAAAACACAACAAGAAGTGACCCAAGAAGCTCAGTGGATTAAGACTGATAGAACATCATACAACATTCAGTCATTATAAAAGGAAAATAAGCTTTACTAAGGGTGGGGCCAGTAACTCAAACCCTTCCCACAAAAGCCTGACTAAAGGTAGTAAAGCAAATGGCACTCTAGTTTAGTGCCGACACAAGTGGAACTCATCTCAGTCTGCATAGAAAGAAACAAATGTCACTACAGGAGGCCCATGCAGCAGATTACATTAGAAACAGGCCAAGGGTTCAGCAGAAAATCACTGTTTTGTCCAATATTATCTCATTCCTTATAGCTTTTTTTAAAGTGTAGTTGTCTAATTTAAATTGTAAAATAGGCAAGTGAGCCTCAAAACCTATTTGCACCATATAAATAGTTTTTATCAGGTTTTCTCTGTTACTAGAAGTATTGCTTGCTCTTTAAAATTGTATTTAGTCTTAGAGACTTATTATTTATTTAATTCAGTATTATGTATTTAAGTTGGCAATACTTTCATTCAGGCCAAATAAATTCATGGTGAGAATTCTTTTCAGTTCTTCCAGTATTTTGTTCAGCCTTAATCCTTTATTTTCTTATTTAGTTACTCCACCAGGTTACGTAAAGAATGGTTTTAACTGTCAAAATTAACATATATTTGACACAAAAAATCATATCATCTTCCATCTTAACCTTCAAAACTACTTCACACCTTACCACCCCCAGCTAACAAACTAGCAGGGATTATTATTCTACTCCTAGAATTCTATATGCATTATATTTTAATTTTGACATGATATGCAAATATTAATCTCAATACATAATGCTATTCCATCTAGAGTCTAATTCCAACTCGCCTACTACCTTTTCCAATAAAATCATTTAGGCACAGTACCATCTTTTATTTTTTATTATAGATTCAGATACATTTGGTTATAAATGTCACTAAGTGATGCTCACAAGAACATCAAGAGGGAAAAAGCTTGGGGGGGGGGAATCAACCAAGAAATACTCTGTCGTTATTAGAAAATGTGAAAAAAAAACCCCAACCCAAACCAAAACACCACCAATATTAAAACAAATAGATAAAAAAAACCCCAGCCCCATAAAAGCAACCAAACAATGGCACTTCACAGTAATGAAGATAAAAGAAATAACAACTGGGAATAAACTGATTTCTATTAACTACCAGGAGAAATCACAAGCCATGGCAAGTGCTGGCACAAACAGATGAAATCCTGCTAAGATCAGAATAACCAGAAAATAAAATTAGCACTTAAGTTTTCACAGCTCTCCAGATACGAACAGTAACAAAGAAACAGCCTATAAACTATAAAGCAAAATACCCAGAAGATCTGCACCTCTGAAAAAACCTATGGGCACTATGAGGCAGCAAAACAGGCTGAGCTGTTCTATGAGCTGTTGAGCCTGTCCAGATTCTACTGTGATCAGATTCTTACAGCCTTCCCCATCTTAGAAATAGTATTATTTCTCTCATCTAAAAGCTGATTTTAATCTCTCCTCTTTTCCCTGCCTCCCAAATCATAGTAACTTAGCAGCTTCGGCAATTCCTGCACCCTGTCAGATCTGACAAACTAAAAAAAAAAAAAAAAAAATTTTACTCTGAGCAAGGCCAGAGAGACCAACTGTCTAGTGGTATTAGAAAAGTCTACCATAAAAATACAGTCAAAAAGCCAACTAAAGCAACCAAGCAGCTTCATTATATTTTTGTAACTGCAATGCTCTAAAATCAATCTGGTAATAACAAACGTACCTCTGTTTTCTTCCTCTCTGTTGACGAGGTTGATCTTCTTGAGGATATCTGAAAATATCCTGAAAAATTGGCTCATACTTCTTAAAAATTACTGCAGAAACTGTAAAGTTTCTTTCCAATCTCTCAGTTCGTTCTCTGAATTGGGAAGGTAGATTTGCCATGTCTTCCCATTTTTTCATCTTGTTAAAAAATTCGATCAAGCTGAAAATACCAAAAGGGTTAGGTCTGAAAGGTTTGGTTTCGCTTTTTGCCCCCCCCCCACTATATAATTTCAACAAAAATGCAATTTCTGCTGCCCAAACTACTGATAAAGCGGTGGTATTGCAAACGTGGCAAAGAGCCACTCCTTCACCCATAAACAAGGATGAGCTCAGGCAGCTTACAAAATATTTTTATACCCTCATCTGATGACCATGTTAACTGTATAGTCACAGTTCTGGCTTTTCTTCAGGAAGACATAATCAGCTTCAACAGTCGGATTACTTAAAAATCATATTTCCCTTTTTTTTTTTTTAACAAATTAGTAACTTAATTAACTAACTTTAATTAGTAATTAAACAAATTCTGAGTTCTGCAGTGTTAAGACAACTCTACAAAAATATGAAAAGATTTCATAAATTTGGTTTCCATTTATTTTTCACTCCTTTATCAACATCTGCTTTTTCAGTGTTATTAGCCTTTGATAGCCCAGATTACAGAAACAATTTATCCACACTCAATTCCCAGAATTTCTGATTTGGAAAAAAAAAAAAAAAAGTTTTATAAAGGAACACTTTTGTATTGCTTAAACCAATGGCAATACTCCAACAGTACAGGTCATGGGGAGAAGTAGAAAACAAGAACATTCTATTTATTTTAAAAATTTTTTTTAATTTTTGACAATCTACTAAATTGTTACAAAAATAGATTGTTAATAGTCAACTGCTTCAGGAAGTCTTTCTTTAATGCTTTATGGGCATAAATGTTTGATACAATTTGTTTATCAGATTCTGACATCATGGTAGTTCCAAAAGGCAGGAACATGCGAGAAGTAAACTGTAGCAAATTAAACCCAGTTTCTCATATGAGAAGTTCATGCTTTGTACGCTCTTCAAAACCAGACTGTTCTTCAGGGCCTGGTTACTTTCTCCTTTAATAAAGAAAAGTCAGTCTCTGATTTTGAAAAAAGTGTTTTTACAAGACAGTAATGACCACATGGAACTGTCCTACTTCTGTGACAATGATCTATGATGCAGAGACTCCAGCATTGTACAATTCTATCTATAAAGCAGGAAGCCAGAAAGATGTTTAGCCTTCATTAACATTTTCTAAGCTTCATAGACTAATAAAGCAGTCTTTGAGATTTTGTAATTTGTTTAAAAACCAGTGAAAAGACAGAATGTTACCTTTGTTCTGAACAGCGCAAAATTCTGGTTAAGGATACATAGTTTCCTTCAGCTGTCCCTCTGCTCACAGTTGGAACTGCTTTTCTGCAAGCCACATACAAGGCACACGCTAGCCAATGCAGATCATTTCCCTGTGAATTAAAACATCGGGCATCATAGACTGAATGGAAAAGAAAAATGGACTTTTCAGCCACGCACACAACATCGGGAAAAAGGATAGAACTGTGTCCTAAGCAATCAAGTTCAACCAGTTACAATGTTGATTCCTTGTTTCCAAGTTCCATTGAGCTACTTTGTGTTTTTAACTACGAGAAAAACAGATGCTAAGCAGATACTTATCATTGAACTGTGTCAAAACTAAAATAACAGTTACTAGCTAGCATATACGTTTCACACGACACAAGGTCTAAAAATGTATTTGTCTTCTCTAATAACATTTCCTACTGCGTTGGTGTTAAAAGCAAAACAGAAACAAAACCAAACAGCTACAGTTCCTTGCTATCACAACATTCTTCTACCCTGCACAGACAAGCGGGAACAAACAAATGCAGTTTCAGTATTTGAGTAATTGTTCTGGTGTGTAACGCAGTCTTGTACCTAAAGATAGAAATCGTGAAGTCTAATGAAGACCTTCCATATCTTATTTTCCCTCTTTGATTAAAAATAAACAAATAAATAAATCATAACGGGGGTGTAACAAAGAACAGGGGGGCACGTAACACTGACTTTGACGCTGTGGGTTTCGAGGGCTACGTGGTACCACAGAGCCAGATGCGCACACAGCTTTGGGTAAAACGCAAGTTTTTCTTTCGTAGCTGCCCAGACTTCTGTCGGGCAGAGGCGTCGTGTGTGGCAGAGGTGCCTTCAGAACACTTCCTTCCTCTGGCAACGCACTCGGCTCCCGGCACCGGCGCGAAGCCGCCGTTAGCTCTGCCTGGCTATGGAACGGGGACCCCAACGCATAACTCCGGGTGGCTGTAGACAGCCAGGCTGCTGTCACAGGCGCCACCTTTAGTTTTAAAAAGCCACCCGGTAAAAGGCAACTCCCAAACAAAGCGGGTGCGTCACTGCACGTCACCGTTTCAGAGAACGATGTTACAAAACCTGCCCATCCGCGGAGTTTTGTGCCGTGTTCACGCAAAAACCAATTTGTTACAGTTGCACTGAATGCATCTACAAGGGCAAGTACTGACAAACGTTCACAGAAATAACTACACTACGTTTGTCAATTAAAGAGCTGAAAGGAAAAAGGCTACAACGACACAGTAACTGCTATCTTAAAAAGGTCTTAAAGGTTTTCACTAGGATCGCAATTTTTTGCCGGTTTCAGAGCTGCGGGGCCGCTCGTCCGCACACCTGAGGGCTGAGGCCGCGCTCGCGACGCGGAGGGGAGAAAGGGGAAATGTCCCTCAGGCGCTTCCCCCGGCTGAGGCGCGACCCCCGAGCAGGCCGCGGGCGGGCGGGGCGGGAGGAGGAATGTGCCCTCGCCGGGCCGCAAGCTAACGCCCAGGCGGCGCCTCAGCGCCGGGCGGTGTTAGGGAGAGGCCGTCGCGCCTCCAGGGCCGTCCCCTTCCCTCCCCCCGCTTAACCCTCTCCCTGCCGCCGGGCTGTCCACCCAAGGCCGGTCGCCTCAGCGCGGCCGTCGCGCGCGACTCGCCGCCTCAGCGCGGCCCGCCCAGTCCCGCGCCCCTCACCTCCAGTGTGTAGTTGCGCTTCATGCTCTGGTAGCTGAGCCAGGCCTCGGAGCGAGCGCGCTCGTCCATATTGAGGCTGCTGCCGAACTCCTCGTAGCGCTGCCGGGTGCCCCCCTCCTCGGCCGGCGGGGAGGGGGGGGCGGCGGCGGCGGCCGCCCCAGTCCCCGACTCGGCCTCATCCTCCTCCTCGCCCGGCATCCCTCACCCCGGCGCTAGGGGGCAGCGCCACCCTGCCACGTACTGCGCTTGCGCCACCGCCCCTGGGGCTCGCGACGCGCATTCGAATCCAAACGGCCAGGCGCCGGGCCCCGCCCCCGCCCGCCGCCGCTGCCTCTCATTGGGCGGCCGGACAAGGTCCGGCCCCTCCGCTCGCAGGCGCAGCGCAGCCCTCGCGGCGCCACCGGCCTCCCCGCCCCTCCCTTCCCGCCGTGCACCGCGCCCCCTCTTGCCCCCACAGTGCAGTGCGAGCAGGAGGGGAGGGAGGGGCAGGCGGCGCGCTCGCTGACGTCACGGCGCGGGCGTGTCGCGCGCTGCCCGCGGCCCGGGAGGCCCCGGCGGGGCGCTCCGAGGCAGCAGAACCGGCGGCGCCGACGCCTGCCCACAACGGTCACTAACAGCCCCCCGGGGCACATCTACAGCGGCAAAAGGAGAAGCAGCAGCCAGGGAAGGGCAGTTCTGGGCGAGGCAGCCGTGGAGGGCGCGCAGACGACGCGGTAGTGCCGCCGACGGAGGCTCTTCGAAGATAGGGGAGGAGGTTTAGACCATTACAACGGAAAAAAAAAACTTGCAAACAGGGCCACACAATAACAAAAACGTAGTCTTGCTTTAAATAACTGCGGTTTGAGTCAAAACTTCTAAATGGCTGTCCCCGTACGTGGAAGTGAATCAGGCAATTCCAGCATTAAAATGATAATGGCAACGCACTGGAAAAAATAGTGAGAGCAGCTCCCTGCGACCAGAGACAGCCCAAAACAAAAGCCTTGAGGAGAGAGCCAGCAGCTGCACGTGAATTAAGAGATCCATAAACACATGGTACTTTATTTAGATTGATTGACTAAGCGCATGTTTGCCTTTGCACTTCAAAGCTAACAGCAACGAACACTTCAGGGGAACAAAAGGAATGTCACGAAAAGATGATTTGGCTGACCCAGAGATGTTCTCCAGGACTCCAGTGGCATTTCTGCCCAGCACAAGAACAGCAAGCATATGGTGGGAGAAAGCTGGTGCTGGAAGAGGGTGATGCCAGCAGGGTGACATTCCCCCCCGCCCCCGCCTGCAACCCCTCACCCTGCCAGGACAATGTGGGGGTGTTGCTCAGTTCACTGTAACGTTACAAACTGCTGGTTAGGCTGTATCTAATGTCTTACATCTCTTTTAACACAGAAGGTGTGAACTGGGCAGTGAGGGAGCAGCTGCTCTGAGGTACGAAGGGCACTGGTGGGATGCTGCCACCCCCCAGGCTGTATAGGACAGTGTAGGGCTTTTCTGTTAAGCAAAGTGGACAGTATTGGTTAAAACAGCAGCAATAACTTATTACAGTATTTTACTTTCTCGTAAGAAACAGTAACCTACTCTTTCAAAATCCTTTGGATAAAAACAAACCAAAACCAACAAACCAACAAACCACCACCAACAATAACCCCAACAAAACCCACCAAAAGGAACAACTCCCCACAGTATTAAAAGCTAAAGCCTCCACTAAAAGTAAGGTTATTATGCTGTGATTGCACCTGTGCACTTCGCCCTGTTTTTATTTGTAAACACATGGTTTAACTTGATTGTTTTGGTGTAGAAGACATAAAAAAGATAAATTTTCATTTACTGGTCTACTGACAACTTAGACAAGAAATGCGTTAGAATTAACGGACACATTGAAATATTTTTTGTATTCCTGAGGACATAATTTCAACTTGTTCCACCAATTCACCTGTCCTCCTTTCTTGCCCCCACCCTCCCACTACAAAGAAGCAAGAATTTTATTCAAGACAGTAGCAAAGTTCAATGTGAACACCAAAAGAGATTTTTTCATTTAGCATGTTAGTTACTTCAGTATTTTCCACTATGGGATTCCATGTTATATCTACCGATATTTTAAGAGTTAAGTTACAGCCACTAGTGCTACCACCAGTGCAAATCTGTAACAGGGATACCACATACAACCCCTCAGCCCAGTCCTTGACAGCTGCTCAGGTGGCCTCCAGTAAAATACACCTTTTACTGGTTTTGAAGTTTCAGAAACTTAGCTTACGAACACGCTAGGAAATGGGTTTCCAGCTACTGTCTGACAGCTCACAGAACAAAGAGTGAACCTTTTCAAAACAGGGTTGCACAAAAATAAGGCAAATGGGCTCAAATTCTTTCTATCCCAGTGACTTTGATAGTAAACTGTAGTTTGCTTGCAAAACACAAGCAACAGGTAGCAGATCTCGAGGCCAAACAAATACTGCACAGTCACAGCAACACAGGCCTTGACCGTACAGGACCAAAGTCATGATGACCGAGACAAGAAATTTTTGCGATGGTGGTTAATGTTGTCTACCTGGAGGGAAATAAGTAGCCTCCCAAATCAGCCTAGATATGTACCAGGCAAACTCTGATCTCCTATTAAGTCCAAGATGACAGACTCTTGAAAGTATTTGTGTTAAAACACACCACAGAAACCTTTCTTCCAGTATTCTCCCTGGGTTAATTCATCCCAATCCAGCCAGTCTCCAGATTTTGTCAATGTGCAGGACTTTATCAGGAATATTCCAACATTTAGTATTTCACCTTAAGCCTCAGCTGATGAGACCAATGATTACATGAAGATTTCACCTGCCTTATGAAAAGAGTATTTCCTTATCTCATGACTCGAGAAAATTGTGTAGCTCTAAAAGGCAGAAAACAAACAAACAAACCAAACCCAAAACAGTTCAGTCAGAATTGCTGCTGCATAAAAAAAACCAAACAAACAAACAAAAAAAAAACACAAAACCAAAATCAAACAAAAAAAACCCCACAAACAAACAAAAAAAACCCCCCAAAAACCAGCAGTGTACATTTCTTTAGGGACTAGGAGTTAGAAACTCTGCTTTGCAGGAGCAAAAATCTGAGCTCCTGCCATCTGCTTTGAGAAGCTGAACAGAGATCAAATGTCATGAAGCAGAGCAGTAGACACAGTAGGTCTTAAATCAAAAGCTGTTCTCTCAGAACAGAAACGAGCATGAGGACATGCTGCCAGTTTTGGTGAGCACTGGTGAGAGAGAAAGATGGTGATACCGTATCTGACATTAGGATCCCAAGAATTTCCCAAACCCGTCTCCCTTATATGTAGAAGAGACTCTGTAAGGGTCAGGCACAAGGGACCTTACCTGGGACACTAATGAGAATCTGTCACTCTTCAAGTCACAGTTGAGGCAGACAAGAGGCAAGGAAAAAACCAACATAGTCCTCATTTTGCAGAGTGATTTTATGGCAGGAATGTCCCTTTCCTTCCTTCCTTGTGTGAGACCCTGAAAGAAGGCAGTGTTGAAAAAAAAAAAATCATAGCCTTAATCTGTCTAATTTGAAAATGTCCCTACCTCTTTTTTTATTAGAGAAATGCTACAATTTGATTAATGCTAAAGAGCTTGGGATTTTTTGAAAGAAATCCAAGCTACCTAAAGTATAAAATATTCTAAACTGAAACTAAAATTTAAATTATTTAAGTTACAGGTTTTTTAGGGTCATAACTACTGTCAAGGGAGATACTTGCCTCTGGGTACTTCTCCATTTCAAGACTTAATCCGACCCTACTTTGTGAAAAAGTTTCTGTAATTCTTCACATTTATTTCTCACTGAGCAGCGTTCCTAAAATGCAGAGTTAAAAACTGAAATATAACAGTCAAAATATCATTTTTGGCAGGCTGAAACTACCGTCAGTAACGAATGCTGTCATTTACTGACACCACTAGAGTTACAATGCATTTCAACATCCTTTTCCTCATTTACTCATCTTTTCAAAGACCTCTCTCACAACACCAATACTATGCCTGGATCATCTGTTCCTTGAAAATAGTTATATTTTAATGTACAGCCTAAGAGAGGATTGGATTGTAAAATGACAAAGCATGATTTTTTTTTTGTCGCTTTTAAAAATCTGTGACAGTTTTCTAACAGATGTGCTAAAAATAAATTTAAAAATTCCTATTAGGGGTTCTGCAGGATTTCCAAGGGGGGGAAAAAAAACCCGGGGGGATAACATGGTAACAGAGCTCATTATATGCATATATACATTTTTATCACCTGTGTACAAATTTGAGAAAGCAAAAGCTCAGAAACGATGATCACGATCTGAAGACAAAATTCAGAAAGAAATAAATAAGGATACCACTTAATCATTCAAGTGCAATGACAGGTTGAAAAAAGAAGGCACCTGACAACCAGGAGACAACGCATATTCAGGAGAAATGTCCGTGCCCTGTATTAGATATATGAAAAATAGCAATAGTAAGCGCTGTGTACATAATTAAAATATTTAGTAAACACGCAGAAAAGAGAGTTTTAAAAAGAAAGCTTCATAAGGTGTTCCCCTGGGACATCAGATGCATCATTATTTCAAATTAAGTCAACTTTTGGACCAGAACCCAGACTGTATACTCCTTTCTAAACATAACTACTACAGGGCTGGAAAAAAAAAAACTTATTTTGTTTATAGGACAACAGAATTACAGGAAATTGATTCCCAGAAAGATTATACAACAGTAAACATGGTCTTGGGCAAAGGGCAGTTACATCCTTGGCTTGAATTTTCTTTTTTTTTTTTTTCTTTAAGAATAATTTCAGTTTTAGAGCTTAACACGGAAACATAACTTTTGCTGCTGAAAGATACATTGAGAGCATTATTTTCACATATTGAGGCCGACATCATGGGTAGTCAAAGAATATGTTTAATAAAAAATAATTAAACTTCCATTTGCTCTATAGAACATCATAGAAAGTAATTCAATAAATTACAAATGACTTTTTAAGACGCTTGTTCAACTACAGAAAGCAAATTCAGACTACACAGAACACAACTGGCAAATATTGCAAATGTCCAAAAAAAAAAAAAACCCAAAAAAAAAACCTGGACTAAGACTTGGATCATGAAGCCTGAAACAAGGGATAGAAATACAAGGCAATAACAGCTAAGGTTCTTTTAGTAACTACCAACACACACTTTATCATCACCTTGGAAATCCTTTTAATTTTAACGTCAGTATTAGTGTAATTCTACTGAGGTTTCCTTATAACCCTTAACTTTATACAACCGTATTTGCATATAGTTTAGCTGATAGTGGGACATATTTTCCCCTTCTGGTTCAAACTGATTAAAAATAAACCCAATATATTATGTTCAAGTCTACACCAGCCTTCATTACTTGAAACTGTAATTGCCTTATTACATAGAAAGAATCACTAGAATGGTAACCAAACTCACTTGACCATAATAGGAAAATACTTTATTTCATAAATCTGATATAAATTAGGTTTTAGCCACAAGATTTAGGGTTTGTTTCGTGGGGTAAGGGTGGGAAGTGATGGTATCAGTTGACACACTCCACCAGCAAACTAAATTATTAACTGTAAAACTTTGGCTATTTTCATAGATGCATCCTAGTTAAATAAAAGTGCTGTATTACAAAGGGCAAAATATTAAATATTATTTTTTCTTTTCATGATGAAGAATTGCTACCCCCTTCTCTTGGCAGTTTTTAATTTTCACTATTGCTAAGACACTGCATGAAGGGCCAAAAATCAGAATACTATTTGGGAAAAATACGTAACCAGCACAATCCAAATGGTACTTGTATAATTGTGTAATTACATGTAATACTGCTTCTAATCATGGGGCTAGTTATTTTGCACATAGAAACTTATATTTCATTGGTAAAGTTCTTGATAAAAAAACAACACAGTTGTTTTACTGTACAAGTAAGCAACAGAACTATATCAAAATATACAGTTTTTGTTTTTCATTTTTAAATTTATCCCTTTGTAAAGCTTTTTCAATGACTTCTACTAGTACCAGTATCTATTTTCTCTTAACACTTGCCTATTTTCTTGGACCGCAAATGATGTAATCAAGGTCAACTGAAGTCTCAGTCAGTTCAGAACTTCCGTAAATGTCAATCTGGGCCTCAACTGTGTCAGAGTAATAGCAGCTTAAGAAGAAGGAGGAATCATATCACACATCAAATATTAGACAGATTTTATATAGTAAAGGGTTCTAAGGATTTGGACTTAAACAGATGCCTTATGCCCTGTTACTGTGGTTTCTAGGAATAATTTGTCTTCCTTACTATTCAAAGTGCTTTTTCTTTAGTGGGTAACTCAGCATAATATATGAAGTGATATTCCAATAATGATTTTGGGTAATATTTAATATTTAGTCAGATTTAAATCTGCAGAGAAGTTTAAACTCAAAAGGAGTTCAAAACTATCTATACTTTATTTACCATTATTAACTGGTAACTCCAGGAGGTTTTATGACATAAAACACAAATAGAAATCTACACAAACAAAGCAAACAAACAATTTTTACATGAAGTATGCAGTGTTGAAAGGTCTTTTCAGTGGCACTTTATGACAGTTTGCCTCTTCTGAGTCTTGGGGAAACTACTCCTCATTTTGGGACTTTTAATTCTGCAGAGGGAGCCCAAAACTATGCAAGGTGTAACCTAAATAGATCTACATGGTGCCAAGTAGCATGAGATAAGAGAGTTTTTGCTTTCATTTCCCCTTACTGCTGTCAAGGAGAGTTACAATAAGGGGGAAAAAAAACCCCAACAGTCATATCTCAAAAAACTCAGATTTTAACATGATATACAGGATGTCTTTAGAAAACAAAACAAAACCTGAAAACAAGTAATAGAAACCAATGTAAACTTCCTAAACTAACTCAGCTGAGGTAACAGGTAGCCAGTTTAATTGGCTGATTGGGAAAAATTTATCTTCTTTTAAACACACTTGTACCTGAATTGGAAACAGCAGTGCATCACAACACTAGAGCATTTTCATGTAATTAAAGCAATGGATGGTGATGTAGATTCTACAGCTTTCATGACATTCATTAGCTGCCCAAATTATTGCTGAGTTTTGATCTGTAAATTATAAGTGTCAAGGAGGCTGTAAAACTATATTCAAATTAAATCAATAATATGCATAAAGTATTCTGTGTTCACTGCAAATATATTAAATATACAGCTCTTACTTGAGCATTATTTTCATAAAATTAACCCCCCAACAAAATTATAATGCCTTTTGTTGTAATTTTACACCATTGTGTATTTGATAGTACATACAAGTTCAGAAACTTATGAACTTCAAGAAATATTACATGCAAAACGTCTCTGAAAGCAGTTTGCACTTCTAAACAAATACTGAAATGTTCGGTCAGTAAATCATTGATGCACTCAACACTGGGTTATTTACATGAAATAATTAAAGAATAAATTCAAAATCAGTTTATAATTTAAGTGCAGAGTCTGGGGTCAGTCTTCATCACTAGAATCTGAATCCTCAGATGAAGACGATGTACTATCAGATCCAGATGAAGCATCTGCTTTCTCTGAACCCTCATCTGTGCTGTTTTCATTGTGAGAGCTTGGCTCTGTTCCTCCTTTGTCTTCCTGATCTCTAACCCTAGAAATTTCCTCCTTTTCTTCTGTGGGCTTGGCTGAGCCTGTGTCATTGCTTTCACTGTTCTGTACATCAAAAATATTAGACTGAGACAAAGTTGGGATATGAAGATTAAGGCCTGGAGTGAGAAGCATCCCTGGGTAAAGTATGTTGGACAAAAGTAATGGGTTAAGAGAGAGAGGATTGGCAGCTGCGGCAGAGGATGTTGAAGGAGAACTTGAAACAGAGTTTTCACCACCAGTATCCATATTTTGGTCTTCTGTCCTTTCTTTCTTTGTATCTGCCTCCTTTGAGTCGCTTCCCTTTTTTTCCTCCAAAACAGATTCTGTAGACTTTGCTAGAAGTCCTCCCATGCCCAGCAAGTTTGGTAATCCAGCCATCCCTGACAGCAGCATGGGGAACATGGCAGCTATGTTCTTTGCTTCTCCTCCAGCAGATAAGCCAGCTGGCATTCCCATTAATCCTGCTGTTACTTGCAGCGACTGCAGGTTCTGCAGGTTTTGTTGTAAGGCCTGAAGACTAGGCAGATCCACTCCTGGAAGCAGTCCGTTGGCTAGCAGAGGGTTAACTGACACGCTTGCAGCGGTGGCAGCTGCTGCAGCTGCTGTTGCCTTAGCAATCTCGCTTTTGGGGCGCCTTCCTCTCCGGCTTACTTCTTCCCGCACAACAGGTCCAGTGAGAATACGGTCAAACATACCCTCTGGAAGAAATCCCTGCAAGAGATGCATTGGATCTTTTTAGTATTTTGAGAGCTTATGATGGAAAAGTAAAAGCAAACAAAAGACCCAAGTGTACAGTAGCAGTGTCAAAGATTGATTGTTCTGGTATGTTATTAGCACAGCAGCTACATCTCCAGACAACTCACTGGAGTATGGGATGACTTGGTGCTATCACATCTCAAACACCTAAAGGCTCATTTCCACAGTGAGGTCTGCACAGGTATCTTCTCAGACCCTCTCCTAACTGATCCTCAGAGGTCTGTCAGCAGATCAAGTCAAGTATAGCTAATTATAGGAGCAGTCTCAATTTAATGTCCACCTCCAGACTGCTTTGCAATATTACCACATTCCAAGCATTTGACAGTTTAATTAAAAAAATTAGTTACTCAATTTGAAGTGTAATATGTATATAAATATAAATGTGTGATTGCACACAGACCAACAATCTCTGAGCCCTTTTTATTATTGCTAGTGCCTATTGAATGTCCTCATATTTCACCTCATCCATAAACTTAACAGTAAAGTCTCACATTCAGTTAAGAGTTAAATTCAGAGCACTACTGTTTAGGGCTTGCATACTATTGCTTGAGCTCTGTAAGCCTTGCTACCTCATGATGAAGAAATAATTGCAATGGACTAATAAAATCTTTTTTTTTGCCTTTCAGCACTGTCTTGAAAAATTGTCCTCCTAAAAATGGTAATCATAAGATTAACTATTACTCACCTCCGTACTACAGTAGGCGGCTTTTCCCCAGCAAGCATCTCTAATTTAAACTAGCCTAATACAACTAGAGGAGTTCAGAACTCATGCTCTGTTCTTCTGCCCTGTGGGTTCAGGACTAAATTCTAGAAGAAATTCTACTGTTGCTTATACCTTTATTCATTGCAATCTAATCCTGTTTTGCATGTACTTTTTTTTCCCCATTTGCCTTGTTTGTTTTTAGGATACATTTCACAGCACAGTTAATCTTATTCTTCAAATACTCACAGACTGTTTTACAACTTCCCCCCATTCAGGAGCCACTCCGTACTCTGGATTTTCTTTCAAGAACCTGCACAAATCCTTTAGAGGAGGAGCAAATGCACCCCCCACCTGAGAAGCAGAAGATAGAAGTCAGGAAATACTCTCACTCAATAAGAAAAAGGCAACATTCATACCCGAGACTGTTTCATTTTTACCTTTTCTATAAAGCAATACAAATGAAGTCACACTTTAAATTGTCAACGAGCATGATACAGCTTTTGACTGATTCATGGTGGTATATGCGAGATACTCTCTTTTTGTAGTAAATCTACTAGACTCAAACTCACCTGTTAAACTTACCCTTTGCAACTTCAATATTTGACATTCTTACCAATGTTTACTTTCAGAGTTTATGGAGATGTGCAATGAAAGGAAGAGCAGCCACATAGAGAACAGTATTACCAAGAAGTTTCTAACTACAATCCCATTAAACTTTTCCTTTCTCCACTAAATCAGTCCTATTGCCTCAGTCAACTTCTAAAACCACTTCTAACAAGAGGCTCCACAGCTCTTGTGAAATTATTTCTTGTATTATCTTCATGTGGAAAAGGTCAAGACTGCTAGACAGCATGTCCTAATACAATCATACAAGCAGGAAAGTAAGCACTCAAACTACTCAGAAGTATTATTCAGATCCAGAAGGGAAGAAGAAATGAAAAAGAATTCTAGTTTCTGCTTAACTTTCTCTATAAACTGCAACTTAAACTCATATTTTATAGGCTACTTTTGATCCCCACACCCTCCACTACTAAATATATAACTGAACTAAAAAAAAAAAAAAAAAAAAAAAAAAAAAAAAAAAAGAAGAAATTTGGGGGGAAGAGAAGTTTGGGAAAGGTTATAAATGGAAAAACAAGGGTATAAAAAAAAAAAGTTACAGCA
>JAAGNO010001200.1:0-13078 GCA_033439905.1 Ceryle rudis
GCTGCCCCGAGAGGTGGTGGCTGCCCCATCCCTGGCCCCACTGCAGGGGAGGTTGGCCGGGGCTCTGAGCACCCTGCCCTAGTTGCAGATGGCCCCGCTCAGTGCAGGGGGGTTGGACTGGGTTACCTTTAAAGGTCCTTTCCCACCCAACCATTCTGTGATTCTTTGCCAGCAGCAGCATGATGGCCACCATGGGGCACAGGGCTGGCCTGGGGCTGGGAGCCTCTCCCAGGCTGGCACAGCCTCAGGGAATGTCTTGGTCCTGCCCAGGTATGGTGTGAATTTGGGTCAGAATCAGCAGTAAAACAAATGCAACATCCTCAGCAGTACCTGTCTCTCCAAACTCCCACACATTCACTTGCTTTTTCTCTAAGGGTTTCACCCTGGCTGTGTCTCATCCCAGGGTGATGAAGCCCAGTGCTGGGCAACAAGGGGTGCCTGTTGCATCCGGATCCAGGAGGATAATGGAAACCAGGTGTCCCACTGCCAGCCTACAGAGCAGCCCACCAGGACTGGGTGTAAATGTGGCTGGGGAGGTAAATAGAAGAGGTGTGATGAGGTGAGGCTGCATTTGATTGTCTCTGTCAAACAGGGCTGGGAGCAGCACAGGGGTTAACCTAGAGAGGCTTCACAGGAGCAGCTGCATGTACACGAGAGGTGTTTGTTTGCTTTGCTAGGAAGAAAGGACAAGTTATCTAAAGGAAGAGACCCCATCCCAGAGCAGGTCCTGGGCAGCCTCTCCCTGAGGGGTGGGTGATGAGGACCCTGAATAAGTGCCGCTGGTGTTGGAGGAAGGGAAGTGGCCCCAGAGCCTGAGTGTGTCTCCAACTTGTTCTGCACTGTCAGGGTGGGCAGGAATGAATGCACAGGTCAGTGGTGGTGCTTTGGATGGGTCTGTGTGAACAGCTTCTCTCCAGCTGCTCTGCAGCCCCCCAAGCCCAGCTATGGCTGGCATAACTGCCTGGGGTCCTGCTCACACATGTGTCCAGGAGCGGGCTCCATAACTGCATGTGGCTTGGGGGAGCCAGCCTGGGTTCCTCCTGCCAGCAGCTTCTGGCTGCCCTGTGGCTTGGTGTGAGCAGAGCCCTGACCCCATGGGTGCTGAGGCGGGGGGAGTCTGTCCTGCCTTAGAGAGTCTCTACATGTGTCAGTGACACCTCGTGCTACACAGCTCAGCCAAGCTGAATGCTCACAGGGCTGAGAGCTCTGCCAAAGCGGTGTTCAAAAGCTCGCCTGCTATTAATAACTTGGGTTTTCTGTACGGAAGTTCCTAACACTTCTGGATTTTGGAGTGTTAATAGATTATGGGAGTCTGAAGATCCATGGTATCTCGCATGGGCATCAGGGCTCCTGGCTCTATTAAGAGGTAGTTTCAGGTACTTCACAGAAAATTGGTGCCGTGCAAAAGTAACAGCTGTCTGTGCTTCACCCTTAGATGAGGTAGGCTCAGCTTCCTTGTGTGATTAAATGGTCTAAGGCTGTTGAGGTTTTGCTTCTGGATGATGCTGAGTTCTAGAAATGCAGGTCTCCTGCTGCCTGCTGCTTTCCCTGGCCAAGAGAACCCGGCCTGATGAGTTTGTCTCCTTGGTTGCAAAAGATGGGGGCGAGGGATTGTTGTCTCTTGTCTGTTGGTTTTTCACTTTCTCTAATATCTTGTTGCTTTTCCCTTTGGGAGGCCGTGGAGGGTGGCAGTGCTGGGGGGGTTCTGCAGGGACTGGGCTCACTGGGATGGTCTGAGGAGGGGCCCAGCCTGGCCAGCACACCTCTGGGCACTGTTCTGGTGGGGTCAACTGTGTCAGATTGCTCCCCCCATACCTTGAGTGTTGGCTGCGTTGAGCTGTAACCTCAAGCCGAAGCTCAGTCAGTAGCTTCTCAGTCGTGCTCTGTGCCCCCGAGCAGGCTGGACACACAGTGCTCTAAGGTGCCTCCCTTGAAAACCTGCAGCTGCCATCAACCCCCTCGGAGGGAAGATTTCTTTCCCTAAAAGGATGTTGTTTGTTGTGGAGTTCACCAAAACCAGTGAAAACCTAAAATCAAATGTGTCTGGAGTTTTTGTCAGGTTGAAACCAGTTCTAGCAGGTAGGTGGAAAGCAAACACTTAGAAGAACGTTTATTTTGTCATTGCATTTAAAAAACATTCCTGAAAGAAAACAAAAATAGTTGTAGCTTTCTTAGGAGACTTCTTGATAAAATGCAAGCAGGGGTTCAGGCTGACCTGTCAGTCTGTGCACAGCTGTCCATCAAATGCACTCCCAGAAACAGAGGAGGGCAGGCAGCCAGAGGGGACCCGTGGCCCTGGTGCAGTGACAGTCCCTGGGTGCCCCAGCCCGGTGCTCAGAGGCTGCACAGTGCCTCGCCGGCTGCGTGGGAAGTCATTATAGTGCCTGTATCCAGCACCACAATTAGAGTCATTTCTGGTGAGTAATTGTGCTATAAAGCACAACTGTGAAGGCCACTGTCTTGGAATATGCTTCGCTGTGGTTCCTGTTACTTGTGCTGGGTGGACTTCAGTCTGTAGCTGTGCTGACTGACACTGCTTTTTAAACAGGCTGCGGATAGATTTGTATATTTTTGCTGATGTGGTAGATAAATGTAGTGCACGAGTAACCTTCCTGTCCCTATTACTCCCTAGCATTAAAGGAACAAATAACTATCCTGGCCGGTGCGTGAAGATGAGGGTTATCCTTCCAAGTGCTACAGGGAGGAACAAACTGCAAATAACAGTTTGGAGAGGCTGCAATAAACCGAACCTAACAGAGCCCTGCCAGATAGGAGAGCTGAAGCTGTTTCTGCCTCTCGTTTGGAAACAGGGGCAGTGTCATCAATTGCACTGTGACTTTGCCCAGGGACACGGCACCGCCGGCTCTGCAGAGGTGTCAGTCCCTGCCCTGCTGTGGGATTTCTGCTGGGTGTGTGGTTCCCTTCCCCAGCATGGCAGCACCCAGGAGAGCCTGCTGTCTAATGGCACTGTAGAGCAGCACGTTACTTTAGATGGAGGAAATGGGAATTTGACTAATAAATGTCAGGTTAAAGGCAGGAGTTTGAGGGGATGCAGAGTGCTGCACCTCTGCTCTTGCAGCCCCTTGGTTTGCACGGCATGCTATAAAACTGGGGCTTTGGTTTATGATGCATGAGAGAGAGTTGGGGAGACCACATGGAGAAAGAGGCTCCTGTTTTCTGGTGTAGAACACTGTGCATGGTCACTGATGGCTGCACCCGTTTGCAGGTCTCGGCAAGGTGTGCTGTTCGGCCAGGCTGCCAGGGAACGGCAACAGCAGCTGTGCCTATGGACATCGCCTCTCCAGCTGCAGACACCCTCACTCCAAGATTTCCTTTCCTCTGCTCATGCTGTAGCCAACCCCTCACCTTCTGAGCGGGGCAGGCACCAGCAGGTCCTGTTGGACTGCTGATGTCCGTGGCACGCTCTGTGCCTCATGTTCACTTCTTTCTGCTAGGTAAGTCGTGCGCTTTGTTCTGCTCTGTTCTTTCTGTGTTTGCTCCATGAAAACCCATCCAGCTGCTAAATATTCTCCTCTAAACAAACAAGAGCAGAAGCTGCTGTTGTGTGGCAGCAGATGGAGCTTATGAAATACTCTGTTTACCACTTGCATGGTGCAGAGCAAATGTGGCAGGTCTCGCTCTTCAGGGGTTAGAGCGAGCTCCAAGCTGGGGCCGGCTCTTGCTCCTGTGCCCCTGCTGGGGAAGGGCCCGTGCAGCCCCTTGCCAGCCAGGGCTGCAGAGGCTGCTGTTAGCATCCTCTCCCACCTGGCATTACCAGTATCGTGCTCTAAGTGCCATGATAAATGCAGTGCTGGGTAGCAGAGGGCGGCTGGAGGAACAGACCCTGGGAGATGGCAGGAAAGGCTCTGGCCATGTGTCCCATCTCATCAGCTCCAGGGGAGAGGTGATTTTGGCCTGAGGGCTGTGTGGGAGCTGGTGGAGGGACCCGCGGTGCAGCCTGTGCCAGCAGCTGCTAGCACTGACCCCCTGCCCTGGACACCTGTCATCCTGGGCCAGTGGCACTGCTGGCAGCAGCTCCACACCTGCTTTACCCATCGTGGTGGGCATGTGGGGAACCAGCAGCTCCTCGTGGGGAGGAGAGAGTACAAGTGTCTGTGCCCAAAACACTGTGTGTGTTGAAGCAGAATAGGATGGCACAGCAGTGACTTGCAGGAGGTGCACAGAGGGTAATGTGTCCGTGTTTTGACAGAGTTCTCCAGCTTTTCCTTCGGACTCTGTGTTGCTGCTATAACATGACCTTGTTCGAGACAGGCTCGGTGTTCAGCCTCTGAACAGAAATGAAATGTCTGTTTTCACAGTCATAGAATCCCAGGTTGGAAGGGACTTCAGGGACCATCTGCTTCAACCTCTCCTGGGAAAAGCCCAATCTAGACACACTGGCCCAGTACCCTGTCCAGCTGCATCTTCAAAGTGTCCATTGCTGGGGATTCTGACTTCCCTGGGGAGATTATTCTAATGGCTGATTGATCTCATTGGGAAAGATTTTCCTCTTGTGTCCAACATGAATTTCCCTGGGAGTAACTTGCCCATTACCTGTCATCTTTTCTATGTGACTACTTGTAAAAAGGGAGTCTCCATCTTCTTTGCAGCCACCCTTTGAATAACAGAGGTAATACTGGAGACCTTTCCTGGTGGTAAGGTCTCCCATGAGCTGCCTTTTCTCAAGGCTGAACATGGTTTAGAAGCCTTCCTGAATATAGTTGACCCCTTCTACAATGTTTTGCTTTTTAAGTCAATATCTGGAGTAATTCAGAGTTTAGTTTCCTATCATGACGTTAAGTTCTTGGCTTTGTCTCCACACCACCAAGATGACCTGTACTGACTGATGTCAAGCAGCGACCAATTGCCAGGTCCCCTGCATCCCAGTCTGTCCAGGAGCAGATGTGCTGGGCACAATGTGGGGGGTGGTGTGGGGTACGAGTGCCAGCGTCTCCTCCTCCAGGGCTGGATCAGGCACTCAGAGCCCTGGCACACGAACTCCTCTGGCAGGCCAAGCTCTCAGCCTGGAGCAAGTCAGCAGGAGATGGGGAGTGCTATTTTTAGGTTTCGCCTGTCGTGACGGCGAGATGCTGGAGTGGAAGGAGCGTTCACCGTCTCAGCCCACACAGAGGTATTTCTGTGCTGGAGGAATGTGTGGGTTTTGTTGCTGCTGTGTTCCTGGAGTGCCATCGGGTGCAGCTGGCAAAGCTCAGCCCCCTGCTCGCAGGGTGAAGGTTTATCTGGGGTTTGCCTGGCAGGACTTGGGTTTGCAGTGCCTGCTGGGTGTCCGCTGACTGCCCTTGCTTTGTGGAGGAGTTGGCATGTCATCCTGGTTTCATATGGATGTTGGGTGGGCAATTATGGGCAGGGCTGGCTGGAGGTGGACACTTCTGCACCCTGTCCCCAAAAGAATGACCCCTGTCCCAACCCAGAGCTGTCATGGATGAAGCTGGGGCAGGGTCTACAGCACAAGTCTGGAGAGAGGCAGCTGAGGGACCTGGGATTGTTCAGCCTGGAGCAAAGGAAGCTCAGGGGAGACCTTCTGGCTCTCGACAGCTCCCTGACAGGAGGCTGGAGCCAGGTGGGGTCAGGCTCTGCTCCCAAGGAACAAGTGCCAGGACAAGAGGCTTGCCTCAAGTCTGGCCTCAAGTTGCCCCAGGGGAGGTTTAGATTGGAACTGAGGAGCAATTTCTTCCCCTTGAGGGTTGTCCAGGCCTGGCCCAGGTTGCCTAGCTCAAGGGTAGAGTCCCCATGATCCTTGGAGGAGTCTCCAAGCCCCCTGTGGAGCTGTGGTGCTGAGGGACATGGGTCAGTGGTGCCCTGCCAGTGCTGGGGGAATAGTTGGAGTTGATGATCTTAAAGGTGTCTTCCAATGACGCTGTCTACGCTGACAGTGACTGCATGTCTAAGGAAACCGTCACAGGAAACATTACAAAGATTGGGCATGACTCTTGGGGCTCCTTTTTATACATAATTAAACTGTACTGACAGGTGAGTGCCTGTGATGCTCTGCTGTTGAACTCTTGTGAGTATGATCCTGGTCACCATGTGACAAACATCCAGCTTGGGTGACTTTTCCAGGTTGACGGCTTCTGCGCCTCAAGTGCCTATCTCAGACAGAGGAGTCTCCTGCAGCACAGCAGAACCGCACCAGGCTGTGTGACCGCATTACCCCCATGTTTCACTTGTCCACGTATTCAGGTACCACTCCAGGAAGCTACCTCCTCTTGCTGAGCCATCTGTCCCTCCAGCGCTGTCGAGGCCAGGATGTGTCCTCTCCACTTGCTGCCACTTCAGTCATTCTTCCCGCTTGGTTCTGATGTCAATAACATCTGCGGAGCAAAATTAAGTGTCCTTAATAGGCTCTTGTAGGGGTCTTATCAAAAGGCATTTGCAATTCTTCTGGCATTTTCCCTCTGCTTTACATGAAGTGCATTTGTGGCGTGAAACTGCAGTTGGTGACTGTCACTTAGATAAGATAGTTATTGCCATTGGCGGCAGCGCTGGCCGCTGTGCAGCCGAGTGCATGGGGACAGTGGAGAATACTGAGTGGGTGCTCAATTGTGACAGTTTTATTTTGCTCAACAGATTTTGCGATGAAATTGCCCAAGATTTCTATTTTACCGTGCTCCCTTCCTCCCTCCCCTTGCCCAGTTTGCTCGGAGAATTCCAAGTGTCTCTTCTCTGCAGCCTGCAGGCAGAGGTCCAGCTCTGGCAGTGACCTTGCCCTGGTTGGGCACCCCCAGCCCAGCATCTGTGCCCTTGGTGCCTTCTGTCTGCCCAGCACAGACAGCTCAGGTGCCTGGGATGGGCAGGGGGGTGTCTTTTTCAAAACCCAAACCCTCATGGTGCCTTAAAAATAAAAAATGGATGTCATTTAAAAAGCGGGAGTTGAGCAGAACTGATCAGAGGGCTGTAGAGGGTAGTACAGTGGTAATTTTTTTATGTGGCAGAAGTAGGGATGAAAAAAAGGGTTGTGGCTTTTCTTGTTAGCTTCCATCCTTGCATGGTGGAGTAGTAAAATCCAGTCCACCTCTGCAAGCAAATGCATTCCAGTTTCTGAGCACATAATGATGCTTTAAAGGAGGGGGGAAAAAAGGAAGAGGAGAGAATCTGTAGCACTTCAGTAGTGTGTTTTTACATTAAATTGTCATTATCTTTCTTCCACTGGGTGTGGGATTGTGCTTCATTTGCCTGCTGCTTAGCTGCTGGATGCTTTGGGGCACAGCAAGACACTGAGGGATACCTGATGGCCTGTCAACGAAAGGGTGGGAGGGTTGTGGAGAGGGGGGTGTCCAGTTCCATGCCAATCCCCCTCCTGGAGCCCAGCTTGAGAGACGCAGGGTGTCTGACTGGGTGCCGTGGGTGAGGACAAGGCCCTGCTGTGCTGGATTGCCACCTCGGACTTGATCTTAAAGGTCTTTTCCAACCCAAATGATTCTGTGATTCTTGGAGCGTGGCCCCAACCAAACGCATCTGAGACTGGCAGTGCTTCTCTTTGCTGAGGGAGGGAGAAGGTGATGGAGAGAGCACCCACCCACCGCCATCTCTGAGCATTAACCAGCTGCTGCTGCGTGTCCAAAGCTGCAGCTGCCTGGCCCGTGTCCTGCCACCAACCTGTGGACAGTTCCTTCTCACTAATAGCTGCCATGAAATCAGCTACAGTTCCTGCTGTGGCCATTCACATCGAGCCTCCTTCCCTTCTCCCCCAGCTGCAAGCCTGTCTCTGAAGCAATAAAAATATTTAAGAAATAATTGAGTAAGCGGGAGGAACTGCTGTTTCTTTCTGCTTTTCCAGATTATCTCTATAGCGAATGTAACTACTTGATGTGAAAAAAGAAATTGTTGTCTTTAACAGCTCTCTTCTCATCTTATCGTCTTTTTCTTTTTTTTTCCCTCCCCAAAAGGTGGTTTAGTTTTTCCTATTTGATATATCTTCCTCTGCTTTAAATTTATCTTACATTATTCATCTTTACACCCCTATTCAGAATCAATGAGGCAGTGAAAAAGGAAGACTTACATGAGAAGCGGTTTGTGTATTTTAGTAAGTGTACTTGGAGCCTTCCCCTGGCAGCGGTCTTGGTTATTTCAAAAGTGGGATAACCAGCTCGTTTGGTTGGGGCTTTTGTGTGTGTGGTTGGTTGGTTTTCTTTCTTTCTTTTTTTTTTTTTCTTTTTAAATCCAGCTTTTTTGCTGTCTGGAACCTCTTCAATTCTCTTCTGTTTCCCACTGTTGTTCTCGCTGATACCAAATTCATTGCAAATACATTTTTCCCATCAAAATGTGTTAGGAAAATAAATCGCCACTGAAATGCTTTTTTATGTGTGGGCTTTTGCCTTCTGTGGCTTCACTAAGCTAAAGTGAGATGCTCCCCCAGCACCTCTTCTGGTGACAGGAAATGTAAACTTGGCAAAAATGGTGTTGGAGGGGGAAGAGACAAAGCCCTCCAGGAGTGGAATTTGTCACCTGTACTTTTCGTGTCCTGTGTGCTCTCTGCAGACCCATAACACCGGGATCCATGTGCTGGCAGATAGATGTTTATCAGTGCGAGCCCCTAGTGGAAGCTTGTGCTGCTGGAGGAGCAGGGCTGTGGGGACCATCCGGCCTTGGTGGGGACTGTCCTGCCTTGGCATGGGGGCATGGGGCTGGGCACGAGCAGGGACCTGTGTGGGGCAGAGGGCACTCGGAACCAAACAGCAGGCACTAGAAGGAAGGTGCCTGGTTGTGTCAAACACTTTACCCATGTGAGCCTTAGCTGGGAATTATTGCATGTTCTCCTGACTTGTTTCCAGTACCATTGTGTCCCCTGAATCCAGCCTGTCTGGAGACGAGCTGACTTTCCACTAGTTGCTCTTTATCTTCTGGGGGAAGTACCAGGTTACTCCTAATGAAGAGGACAAGCAAGGTCACCCCATGCTGGACCTGTTATTCTGCACAGGCTCATTTTTCCTGCTGTGTTCGAGTCCAAGAATCAAAACTTGTGCTGTAAGTTGCCATGCGGTCCCCAGGTCAGGCCGGCTGAGTGTGGAGAGAGTGGCTGCTGCCCCTTCTGGGTTCCGATAGCCTGTGAAGATGGTGCCTGGCTGCTTTCGGCTGGGCTGGGACAGTCATCAGGGTTATTGGCTGGACTGAGACCTTGTGTGGAATTCAGTGAAAAGCTCTTCTGGGCTGGAAACAGATCATGATGGATTACTTAAATATTTAAGTACTTGTATTTCCATTCAGCAACTCTCGTTCTGTTTATTACAGATATTTTGTTGTAAAATACTAAAAATGCTGCATTCCTGGCTGTGTATGAGTAAACTTGGACTAAAAATGTTTCCTGACCTTGGAAGGGTGAAAAAAAAAACGAGGCAGGCAAATCCATCCCTGTGATATAGTCATAAATCCAAGCTGGAATGAAAAGTAATGTAGTCATCCCTTTGGAGTTATTTTCTGTATGAAAATAAATACTGAATATCAAATTCACATCCAGTTGCTTTGATACCAATGGTACTAGACAGTATGAATTTCTTAAAAGGCAAAATTTACATTTATACCCTCTCTCTGAGTTTGCAGGCAGCCCAGAGCCGAGCTCGTTGCTGGAGCTGAGGTCTGAGCTGGTTCCTTCGGGCAGCTCTGAGGGTTTTGCTTTGGCTGTGACAAGCTGGTTTGTGCAGAGCGTGTTCTTTGAAATGCTGCTGCCAAAACAGTTGGGTGAAAAGTATGAGCACATGCCATTGAAAAGATTTTTAAATCAAAGAATGCTCTTAATCAGCCTGACAATTAGCTTAGATGGAAGACAGAAAACATTGTAGCACCAAGTGCCCATGTGAGAAGTTTTCTGTTCACTCATCTAACGACACCTGCCTGGCTGTTTCATACACCATTAATGGTGAAGAAATCCCTGAGGGCAGGGTGCTGGAAGATGCTTGTCGAACTGCCACAACAGTGTGTCCTCTGTGCCAGCCTCCTGCCCCACACTGTCTGGGGGGAGGGGGGAGCTCCTTCCAGCAGCTGTGGTGAGGGGCGAGTGGGGGGCAGAAGAACCAGGATGGAGGTGGTGTGCACAGTTCTGGGCTGGGCATCTTTCTGACAGGCCCCCTGAAGTCCTGCAAGGCCACGAGTTTAGATTCTCATTAGTTTTCATTTTACTCTTGCTGAAGAAGCGCTGTGGGCTCTGCCCCGTCCCAGCGCCGCAGTGGGGTGGATGGTGTCAGCGTGTTTGCCCCGGGGCAGTGGCTGCCCGGGCATTGGGTACCTCTCGAATGGGTTTGTTTCAGCTGCAGTTTAACTGATTTTGTTAATGACTTGCTAGTGCTAACAAGGAGCTGTGCCTGAACCATCTGTGACCCCATAATTAATAAAGCTGTGATGGGGACGAGCATGGGCACAGGACGGTCCCAGGGGGAGCAGAGTCCCAGTGCTGGGGAGATCCTGCTTGAAGAAACACCAGGGAATACACCCATAAAGGTTTTAGCTGCATTTTTAATGGATTTTTAAAGAATGATTAGATGATTTAGAGTGTGTTAGTGCTGTCGTAACTGGACTAATAATAACTGCTTCTCATATTTTGATCAGGCTGGTAAAATGTTAATTAGGCCAGCAGTAAATTCCTGGCACCTCAGATCCATGCTCCCTTTTGCCCATAACAAGGTTTTGAGTATAACAAATGAAGTGTATATATTTTTATGGCGAGCCATAACACTTCCTCTGAGGTATCTTAGGTTTCACTGGATGACTCCAGCTAATTGTCCTTGAATTCATTATAGAGAAAACTCTCTGCTGTTGTTTGAACTGACTGAGATTTTTAGACAAGGAAAGTGACCATTCAATGGTGATAACCTGCCAGGAGTTCTTATTGCAGAGGCCAGTGTTTAATACCTTGGCATTCCTCTTTTGTTTCAGCTAATGTAAGGCAATAATTAGCATTACTGTGTCATCTGCCTGGAGTGGGGCTTGTCTTCTGAACCTCTCTCGGTAGCAGGGCAATTCCGTATTTCCTAATTGCTGGATTAATGTTTTGAGCTGTTGAAGTTGAACGGTGGCAGGGAGGGATGAGCCCTGCAGGGGCCAGGTTCAAGGAGAGAGCTGCCCAGGGCAGCACCAGCATCCTTTTGAAGGGCAACTGTCTTCAGCCCACAGCAGCTTTGGTTCGTAATTTACAACCCATTCGCTGGGATTATTTTGCAAACACGTGAAGCAATTGAGTTTACGTGATTATATGCACGGGGTAAACATAAACAGAAAATGACATTTGCAGAGGTCGGTGTAGCAGCTGTACTTCCTACTGCAGGCATTCTTTGAAATGGCTTTTTTGTTGTTATTGGCATTTCAGTGAAGAAAGGATTGAAAATACAGCATATATTAAGGGTATGGATAATCATTCTCACTATCTGATTTATGTTAACTTATATAACGACTCAGAGCTTAGGAAAGTCATCTTGTCATTTGAGGTTTTCTTTTCCCCTGTTTTTGTTGAAGGTTTTTTGATAGGAAAACAGATGCGAAGCAGAGTACACGTAAGGAGCAGACACAGCCACAGAACTGATGTTTTGCAACTCCTTCAAAATGTTCCACATGTATTGATGTAAAACCTGTGATCAGACTACACCAAACTGTTTGACATATGGATGTGTGCCGTTCGTGTCTGGCAAAAGCACAGGAGATGGCACAGTGAGCCAAACACGGTAGGATCTGGGAAACGGCAGAGTTCTGGCCCTAAGAAAAGTGAGAATTAATAAATTTATAGTATGGCTGCACCCTGGGGGCTGGCTGGGGGGGGCTGTGTGTGTCGAGTGACTATTTGGTGCTCAGGACACAGAGTGAAATAAAAGAGGCAAAAAATGCAAGTCTCTGGCTGTGCCAAGATCATGTTTGAGCATTAGTGTCCAGCTTGCTCTAGTGACCAGCCTGAAGGGACTGGAGCTGCCCTGGGGCCAGGACAGGAACAGGCTGTGGGCTGGGAGGTGCAGGGAGCCCTGAGCCCTCCTGTGTGCGTGGTGAGCAGGGGCTGTGCCACAGCTGACAGCTGATGTGTTCCTACTAACTCGCCAACGCCACAGGAGAGACTCATTATCTGCATTAAGTGATAGGCAATGGCTGAGACTCGTTATCATTATCTAGAAATGATACTGTACAAGCTGACAGGGGGTTACAAAAGAGATGTAAGATCCTAGCGGTCGTCCTCCTTTGTACATGCCTCAACCCCCACACTGTGCAGACTCTGACCCGGCCATGGGACGTGGCAGCAGCTCAGTGGTCAGTGTCACTGAGATTCTTCTAGTGCTGGGGGCACAACCAGAGCATCCTTCCAAATGAGGGGGGGTGGCTGCACCCTGCCTGTGTCCCCAGGGGGCTGACATCCCTCCTTTGGTGGCTCCCCTGAGCGCAGCTCATCGGAACGGGAGGAGGCTGAGGCTGGGCAGTCAGCAAGGGGTGGTGGGGCTGGCAGGTCACTGCTGGCAGTGGTGACATTGTGTGTGCCATCGTGGGGTGCCATTGGGGCACAGGGCATCAGGACCTCAGGGTCAGGGAGCTGCATCCCCTGGGAGAAGGCCAGTGGCTTGTGGCTGCTCTGCGACCTTCCTCCACTTGAATTCTGTGCCCATGGGGCTCTGGCCCCTGCGGGGAGAGAAACCCTGGCATGTGCACGGGGGACTTTGAAGGGGTGTTAGAAACACAGCAAAGCACATGAAACAGCCACCGGCCTGTGGGTGCCTTTGGGCATATGGAAAACAGACCAGGCAGAATTAATTTATCTTCAGTTAGAATATAAAAGAAACTTTGCTAATTTTCAGGAGTGTGTTAGCTGAAGCACAGAAGGAGGAATAGCAAAGCACATCAACTGAAAAGATACCTGCCCGCTTTTGACAAGGCTGGCGCTATGGCTCAGTGCTGAGGCTGCTGGGGAGGTTTGTACCAGAGTAATGTTGGAGAAAATGGGGACTTTAACATTCCTGTAAGGGAAGGATCAATTTCTTTGTTTTTGAGATTGGGAGGAAGAGAGAATCATGACAAACTGGGAAAGGAAAGGAAAGGAAAGGAAAGGAAAGGAAAGGAAAGGAAAGGAAAGGAAAGGAAAGGAAAGGAAAGGAAA
>JAAGNO010001200.1:13178-25150 GCA_033439905.1 Ceryle rudis
GGAAAGGAAAGGAAAGGAAAGGAAAGGAAAGGAAAGGAAAGGAAAGGAAAGGAAAGGAAAGGAAAGGAAAAAGGAAATTACCTGTGCCTAATGCAGTGCCATTATAAAGCAGTAGCCTCTGAGCCCAGTTTATCTGTATACAGGAGTTTGGTCTCCAGCTGGTTCTTAAATGAGGCACTCTCCTCAGTGAAGCATTTCCAGAGGAAGTCTGGCGTTGGATGGCTTTTTATACAAACGTTTCAGCAGAGGAGACCCCAGAGCGCGGGGCTGGAGCTGCAGCTTGCATTCTAAGTGTACATACAGAAAAGTGTTTTCCTTTCTCTCTTTCTTGGAATAGCCTGCAGATGAAACTATTACTGTAGTGGCAGAGCGCAGCAGCGGCGTGGCACAGACACGGACCAGAGCGCTTCTTAAAACTTAACTCATTTACTGCATTCTCGGCACAGGGTATTGCACAGACAGGGAAGAACTCTCTGCTGAGACTCCTGCCTCCTGTTATGACCCCAGCTCGGGCAGCTCCTGCATTTGCCGTGGAAAAAGGGCACCTGACCCAGCTCCAGTGTCACACGTGACCATCCCATGGGTGGTGGGGAGGGCGGCTGCATCCCGCCCGTCCTGGAACAGCCCGGTAGCAACCCTGCCAGCGCTGCCCCTCTACCTCTGTCTCTCACCTGGGACCTGTCCTGCTGCTCCAGCCCGACAAGCAGCGCATCCAAATGGATGATGGTGAGCTGACCTGGGGTGATGGCGAGACCTGCTGCATGGCTGCTCAGTACTGCTGTGGGGACGGGGACACGAGGCAGTGACAGCCTGTGCCCCTCACTCACCAAATGGGCAAGAGGCTCTGCTGCTCTGTGGCACCGAGGTCATGTCATCATCACCGAAAACAGGGTGGATCCAAGGGGACTGCAAAGCCTTAAAAACATCAAGCATGGGAGCAGCGTGGCTGACATGAAGAGCGGCTCCGGCAGGTCATTTCCAGAGGACAAAGTGCCTGGCTCCCAGCTGTGCCGCGCTGCCCGACGCTTACTGCTGGTCCCCTGCAGCCGCTGCCATGCTGCAGAGGTGACACCGGCACCCAGCTTCCCTGTGTCTTGCCCCCTGCTTTGCCGGGGAGCACGATGGTCTGAAAGCTCAGATGCAGAACTGCAGCTGGGGGACAGGCAGGAAAGGAGAAACATTTTTCTTCACTGACCTTGTTATGAGTTTTACTCTCATGAATCTTCACAATGAGAAAAGAAATACACTTTTTAACACAGTAATGGTGCAGGTAAGTCATAGGGAAACCTCAGGGCTGAGCCCAGTGCCTGAGCCCTGCAACAAGCACCATGAGATTTTGGGACTGGAGTGCAGGATGCAGGGGAAACCTTGTTTCAGATCTGAGATGGGGGAAGAGCATTAGACTCCTCGGCCAAATAATTTCCCTGGGTTTCCCATTCCCACCTCCGATCAGAAACAGTAACAGCCTTTTAGGATGTCTTTTTCCCTCCAATTTTTTTAATCAGAGCATTTTGCAGACAGGCCAGGCTTTTCCCTGATATTTCCACATGTGCTGCATCTTGCACAACAGCACCTGGCTGGAGCCAAAAGCCTGGCAAATCCTGCTGGAATAGAAAGCCCTTAATCCCAATGCAAACATTTCCTCTAAAAGTCTTGCTCTAAGGTCCTAGTCAGCATTCCTTCACCTCCTCAGCTCCCTTAAGGCATTTAGGGGGGGTGGCTCTTACTTGTGTTTTCCACACAGCAATTTGATATCATGGATTGAGTTATAAAATGAGTACAACCTAAATTAAATCACCTTTAGTGGTCCTTAAATGCCAAAGGATTCCTACATACCCTTGGTTATAACACCTACAAGATGAATACACAGGTCTTGGTTACAAATGTTAGATGCCAATTAAATCATGTAAGATACATGGTGTCACTAGCACCTAACTGGACCAGAGCCAAGGGAAGAAGATATCCTCCATTCTGACCTTCCTAGATGCCAGAAATAAAACCAGATCCTTATTACAAGAGCACTCTGCTGTCATTTAATCATCAGTGGTGTAGGCAAACTGGGGTCACTTGGTCCTTGGGCTGGGCAGCGTGGGTCTGAGGCTTTGCAAGAGGAAGAGCTTGTTAAGGAGCACATCCTCCAAAAGGATCAACCTCACTCAAAACTGCTCTCAGACCCCTGCAGCACTTCAGACCCTATAAATGCACTCTCAGCTGCTAAGCAGAGGCAGGTGGGGACCAGGCTGCTCCCAGGTGAGATAAACCAGCTACCCACACCTCTGCTGACTCAGCAGTTACCACCCACAAAGGCCTGCTATAAGACTGGGTCCTGCTGCCTTCCTCCCCATCAGATTTTCAGGTTTTTGTTTGTGTTCCTGCACTAAGGTAAGTCTGGAGCTAGTAGTGAGGTTTACTTCTAATTAATGCCTTGTGTTCCTATAGGAAGTTTTAAGCACCTGCTTATTTTTAGACCATGTAGGAAGATAGATTCTGAGGCTGGAGAGGGTCTGGCTCCTGGGAGGGATCAGAGTATTTGTGAAATAGAAACGCTAGTGAATTGCCAGGCTACAGACTCACCATATATGAAAATGCATAATCTGAGTTCTACCAGGCAGGGCTTCTGAGTGTGCCGATGGCAGGCGTCTGTGTGCTGGAAGGCAGGTCTCAATCAAACTTCCCCAGGTGTCTCCTGTCAGGGTCCAGAAGAGACAGTGTCTACAAAGAATTACCTCTAGGTATGTTAGAGCTTTTACTCCTGCATGTGCAGAGAAGTTCTGCTTTTCTTTTATTCTTTAAGTGCAATTAATTTGTGCTCGTTGACAAGAAGGGAATTGTCAGGGGCTCATTCTTTGGTAGTGCCAAATTTCTGTCCTACAGGCTTGAATATCTTCAGCTCTAATCTATTATTTCACTATTTCTACTGCTTTTTGGGTAAATTTCTAGCCATGGAAGAGCTGTTGTCTCTCCTGGCTCAGGGAAGGGTAGGTGAGGTTGTCCTGCGTCCGCTCTGTCCTGCGTCCGCTCTGTCCTGCGTCCGCTCTGTCCTGCGTCCGCTCTGTCCTGCGTCTCGTGCCAGTGTTCCTGGTGTCAGCAGCCTGCACTCAGAGACTGGCTGAGCACTTCCCTGGGTCACCCTTGGGCTTCTCCAGCACAGCCAGGTTGCTCCCGGACCCTCTCATGCTGCTTGTCGGGCAGGGAGATGTGGCCCATCTTTTGGCAGGGGTGTGGGGCAGCTACTTTTACAATGGCAGATATAACACAGGTGTCCTCTGGGTGATGGTCTCAATCTCTGCCAGCATTGCTGAGCTTTGTAAGCAGCAATGCTGGGTAGAGCTTAAGCCTTCTGAAGGGAAACCATCTCTGCTGAAGGAAGTTGAGCCTCTGAGCCATAAAGCAGAGGTCTGGGACAAAGCTCCATCTCCTTTAGGGAATGCTGCACCCTCCTGCTGCCTTTGCAACCCCTCGGTGCTGAGAGGATCCAGCTCTGCGCGAGGGATGTGGTGCTGAGAGCCAGAAGACACAACAAGGGATGGCTCCTGCCCCAGTGAACCACAAGCAGAACTAGGGATGCTGGAATAAACTTCATCCTACCTTTGTAGTGGTGCCAGACATGCCGTCCTCTGTACTTGGAAGAGCTACACCTTGGCATCTCAGGCAGGGGAGGACTCTTCTGGCCCTGGGTATAGGATGCCATGGGAGGCTTTGGGGGCTGAAGTACCTGTGTGGTTGCCAGCTGCAGACCTGGGGGACATCTTGAAAGCAGACCTGCAGCTCCCTGCTGCAAACAGCAGAAGATGTGAAGAGGAGGAGGGAGCGCTGTCCCATTCCCCAGGACCTGAGCCCGATGACAGCAGCTGTTCCCTCATTCACAGGTTCCAACGCCCCCCAGCTCTGTACTCTGGACCCTGTGAATCATTTGTTGTGTGGATTTGCTTTGCATACAAGGCTGGTAATTCCTGTGGTGGGGATAATGCTCTCCTGCTTACATAAGCAGGCACAATAGGCTCCAAACCTGCGGTTTAACTGGAGCATCTCCTCTCAAACCCAAGGGGAAAAAAACCCACAAATCTCGTCTCAATTTGAAGACACCAAGTGCTGATCAAATGATACTGACCCACTTCAGAGGATTTGTTTGATCCTTTTCTAAGTGGCTTAGTCTCCTTTACAGTGAATATACAAAATCTTTTCTTATATCCAATTAAGATTTCTTCTAGGTATGGGTAACACTTCACTCACTGTTCAAAGGATCTCCTCTCCCTGCTGCAGGAGAGCTCAGTGCAGAGTGAGCTGACGCTTGAAGGCACGGGGAGGGTGGGAAGTGCCTCACTTGTGGTTTTTGTGTGGTTTTTTTTTTCTTTTTTTTTTCTTTCTGGTCAATTTGTCAATTGAACAGAGCATTTCACAGAGGCACAAACACAAAATAATTGGCTACACTGGACTTTTCCGCATGAGTACCTGGAAATCACTGTGTCGGAGAGAAGCTGAGTGTGCTGGGATGATGCCGCAGGTGAGCAGCGAGTGCCCTGGGGCTGAAGCACAGAATCACAGAGTTATGTAGGTTGGAAAAGACCTATGAGATCATTGAGTCCCTGTGAGAAACCTTGCCCTGCTCTTTCCCACTGGCACCCTGGTAGAGTGATGCTGGGAAGACTGGTGTGCTTTGTCCTCCAGCTGTCAGGACCAAATGGTGCACGGGGTCTGGGGAATTAGCTTGGCAGGATGGCCTGTGATGTCCCCTTGCCTTCTGCAGGGGTGACAAGCACCACACCATCCCTGCGGGGCTGTCGCATTTGGGTGCAACCAAAGCACTGCTCCCGTGTCCTCCTTGGCTGTGGATCACATCTCAGTGGGGGAAGTGGATGCACTAAGATGCTAAAAGGACACGCTTCAGAGAGATTATTCTCCTGTGAGCAGTACCCTGGTGTCTGAGTGACGTAAAGCCTGTCCGAAGACTCTTACCTCTACTGCAGACCCTGTGCAGAGGGAGCAGTGAGCTGAGGCATCTCCTTTTGCACCTTTGGTTGTGTCCGCCGCACGGCCAGTCAGTTCTGTTCTACAAGTGCCTTTGAAGGCATTTTGTTTGCACAGGTGTCACTGAAGATTAAGTTTAGCAAAGTCTGTTATTTAGAGCTCAGGCTTCCCCTGTCCCCAGGAAGAAACTTGGCTCAATTGTCAGAGCCTTGGACATGTTTGCAGAGCTGGCAGCTGGAAATATAAGCATCTTTTAACAGCTCCTTTAATCTAGCAGAAATAAAGTCTAGCAAAAGCCAGTTGGTGAAAGCGAAAATCTGACAAGCTCAGACTAGACATAGACGTGGGTCTTGCTGGTTGCCTGTGATGAAGCAGCACTGCAGCTTGCCCTGGGGTACAGCAGGCTCTCAATCGTTTGATATCTTTGCATCAAAACTGGATGCCTCTCTAGCTGAGAGCTGGTGGGTTGGTTTGTTCATAGAAGATGAAGCTCTGAGGCTGAGGGGAACTTTGCTTCTCACCCCATCAGGTGATATTTACCTGAGGATCCTGGTAAACATTGACTGCTCTAGTGCAGCGCACAGGCTGGAGGTGGCTTTATTTTAGTGGGTTTCAGAACTGTTGTGACTCAAATGCTGGTAGAGGACTCTGTAGCCTTTTATTGCTTCCCTTTTTCCTTGGGTTTAGTGCTCAATAAAATCACTGCTGATAATCTATTTGAAAGATGGCTAAAAGATGACAGTAGGACAAACTCTCCGTTTGTGACTCGTTCACGACTAGCAAACTTTCTTGTGTGATAAAAGAGGGTAGTGGATGAATTGCAGGTGCAGTATATCTGACAGCAAGGGAGACATACCAAAGCTTCAGAAGGTGGTGGGGTCTTGCCTGAAGAGTGGTGATACTGGACGGTTGGTCCTTCTTCCTTCAACCATCACTACCCTGACATTGTGGCATGTTTTCTCCTTGTCATTTGGTCTGATGGTCTCTTAGGGAAGCTCTCCAGCCAGATCCTGTCAGTAGTGCCCAGGATGGACATAGTACCTGCTCCAAAATGGGAGCAGGCTGTAACACAAATACGAGCTTGCAGGCCTGAAATGCCCTTTGGGCTTTGATCTTTCACAGAGCCTTCAGTGTTTCTTTACCTGCAGGAGCTGTAGAGATCAACACCCTTGAAATCGCTCCGAGGAGGCAACTGCTTTCTCATTTCTTGGTGGAAGTTAAGCCAGTGGAGCCTCGTGGGAGGCTGGGCTGGTGTCCGGGACTCGCAGCAGGTCAGACAACACCATTCTTGCCAGCACTGAAGGGTCTCAACTCGGCTGGACATGGTGCTGTGCAAGCAAGGACTTTTCTCTGTCTTCCACTGGACTGCAGAATAAGTCGACCAAGGTTTGTGAAACTTAAGAGCTGATACTTTTCCCAAATGCAGCTTTTCCTGTTGGGGCTTTTGGGCCAATTCTGTAGTCCCTGAGGGTATTGATGGGGGTTCTTCAGGTTTTAACTAACATTTGGTGGGGATGAAATCATATTTTTCAAGAGAGCTGTTGGTGTGATTGCTGTCAGTATTACCTTCTTAGTGGTGTAGAAGTGAAGTCTACATTAACAGCCACTTTACTTCTGCCCTGGCTGCAGAGGCAAGCCTCTGGAGGTGTTTTTAGAAGAACTGGCTTTTCTGCAATGTGACCTTTTGGGCAGTGAAATTACAGAAGCAGCAGACCTCGCACCAGACTCACCTTTAAGATTTGGTCTTTCTGTTTGTAAAATAATTGAAGTAAGTCTTCCCTTACTGCCTTAAACAGTTGCAAGGAGCCCTCCTGATTCCTTGTGGGTTTTGCGCTGCCAACCTGACAGATCTGTGCTTGTCACTAATATGTCATGTTCCTGCTTGGACCTGAAGGTCTCCTTGGTCTGCCCTTCAGACAGCAGCCCTTGCTGTGTACCATGACAGTGATCACAGCCCACTGGCACTGGGGGCCGCTGGGACCTGCAGAGTTCACATATATTGCTGGTGTTTTATGTCTGGTACCTCACAATGCAGTTATTTATTTAATTTGTTTTCTTCCCCTGGAGGAAATTCACAATGAAACAGCAATTTCTCATTGCTTTGGGGATTCAAATCGGCTCAGCCTTGTGCTCGTTTTTGGACTGTTTACTTTGTGCCTCTGGGAAGCCTCTGTCCTGGGCATTTTTACTATTCTTAGGGGCTTGGAAGCAGGCTGATGTGACTTGCAGGTCTGCAAGAAATCTGTTTATTGGCCAACAAAGAAAAGAGATGGCTGGTGCTGAGGTGGCCAGAGCTGAGAGCAGTGATGTGCTGATGGCTGCAGTTTGTGTCCCTGCTGGGGCAGGGACTGGGTGGGCACCTGTGGCTGTGTATTGCTGCCTGCACGGCTGGGACTGGCTGGCTGGGCAGTGCCCAGGCTCCGCTCCCCCACGCTGGAGTGCTGTGGCTTTTCATAGAACCATGGAATCATTTTGATTGGAAGAGACCTTTAAGATCACCAAGTCCAGCTATTGCCCAAGCACTGCCAGAGCACCACTGACCCATGTCCCTCAGCACCACAGCTCCATGTGGGGCTTGGAAACCCCTCCAGGGATCACAGGGACTTCCCCCCTGCCCTGAGCAGCCTGGCACAGCCCTGGACAACCCTCAAGGGGAAGAAATTGTTCCTCGGCTCCTGGTTTTCCCAGATGTGCAGGAAAATACACTGGCGCTGTTGGGTCTGTGTCACTGGTGGGTTCTGGCTTAGGTCTGCAAAAACATACAGGGCGTGACTACACATGTGAGTAGATTCCTTTATGGGGAGAGTGAGAAGATGCCACAGCATTCTCCCAGGCTGCTAAGAGGGGCATAGCCTATTCTACCTTTTCCTGCTGAAATGCTCAACTCATGACAAAGTGTTTTGCCTATCAAATAATTTTTAGCAGCCTTATAGTCTTCTCTTCTTTGATGAAAACTGCTCATAGCACAAAGCCCACGGTGCTGCGTGGAGAACATTGCAGCACCAGCCTGTCCCAGCAATTAATCATATGTTTAATGGAGAAGAGTTGCCTGTCATCAAAGCTATGAACAGGGCCAGGCCACCAGAGTAGCTAGAAGGCATCGTGATGCCAGGATCTGGACAAGTATGTGGATTGCCTCTTGCTGGATCAGTGTGTTCTGTCTTTTATCACAGAGCTCAAAGAGTTTATTGACTGCCTTAGGCTGGCAGTTACCCTCCTCTCCTGGAGACAGGAGATGGCTTTTGTGGTACGTGGGGAGCATGTGTGATGGTGTGGATGCCATCAGCTGCCCCAGCAGACCCAGCACAGAGACCCTGGTCCAGTCTGGGAGGTGAGCACCTGGCCCCACAGGGTCCTTCACCCAGGGACCTGGGAGAGACTGTGCTGAGTTGCCATTCACTCCTGTGTCCCCTTAACGCTGGTCTGGGACCTGATCCTCCTCCATTATCCTTTTGCTGCAGCTTTCAAATGATTAACACTTCTTTTCAGAGCAGAGACTTCTTGGAGCACTTACCATCTGGTATCACTTACCACATTAATCATAGTCCAAGGAACAAACCAGTTTTGACTTGAGGTTTCCCGAGTAACTGGATTTCTCCATTTCAGATGCTGTTATTGATAAGTCTGAAGGTTTGCAAGATACCTTATGCTCATGTTGTTGCTTGAATGGAAGAAAGCAAATAAAAACAGCCTGAAAACCTCAAACCTGAAAACAAAACTTGAACTCTTCTGCTTTTCTCACCGAGGCTTGGGAAAACATAATGTCTACGGTTTTTTGACAGTATTACAATTTAAACTTTCATGGCCCAAACTGAAAAACATACCTCTGGCAATATTTTAATATTGATAGGCAGAATTGTGATTCATCAACTTCAAACTGTTTAGTTCATTAGCCAACGACTTCTATGCAACGTGGGAATACATTTAAAAGAGGATGAGATGAGACCAAGTATTAATTATGCAGTCATTGCACAAATTAATAATTTTATGTTGCAAAGAGCTTCCTATGTATTAACACTTCAGAACCTGTTTCCTGCCCTTTTTTTAAAGATCTTTTGAGGTGTGTGGTTCTGCTGTGTTTTTGAATCAGCTTTTCTCAAGAACAGTAGGCAGAAGTATGAAAGACTGACATAAAAACCCGTGGTTTTGGTGAAGTGTTTAAGTTCTCTGATTTCCATATGCGGGTGTGATTCTCATACACAATTGTCAGTATGAATCATCACTAATAGTTTTGTGCCGTATGATGCTTTTACTGCCTCTTGTAATATTTGCCTTGACCACATAAACCTATTAATACTTGTGTTTCTTTATCCTTTAGCTGAAATGCTGCCGTCTGAAAGTATAATGAAGGAACACTGCAGCTGTGGGATGTGAAGAGAGGGTGGGAGGGAGCCAGTTACAAGGGCTGAGATACTCTAGGTAGGGAACACACAATTCACAGGATCACTGACTGGTTTGGGTGGGAAGGGACCTTCCAAGCTCATCTGGTCCAACCTCCCTGCAGGAAGCAGGAACATCTGCAACTAGAGCAGGGTGCTCAGAGTCCTGGCCAACGTGGTCTTGAACGTTTCTAGAGATGGGGCTTCCACTGGTTCCTGCCCTTGGCTCTGAGCTCAGGTGTAGGTGTCACTCTAGTTCATCACCCCTGAACGGAGCCACTTGGAGCGAATGCCCTGGACCTGCCCAGGACCCACGCCTGCAGTGTTGCAGAGCTGTGTTGTCCATGCTCTGCTGCCATGCTGCCAGCAGCACATGTGCTACAGATGGTGTTTCTGCGGTGCTTCTCTGCACAGTGCTGGTGGGCACGTTGCTCAGGGTAAGCCTTCAGCAGTCACGAAACCAAAGATGTTTCTGCAGAAACCGCAGCAGCCAGGGACTTGACTCCTGCTCCCAGCCAGCTGCTGAATGCAGCTGAAGAGCCAAGGCCACTATGGACAGGGCTTTGAGCAACCTGGTCTAGGGGGAGGTGTCCCTGCCCATGGCAGGGGGATTGAAACATGATCTTGAAGGTCCCTTCCAGCCCAAACCATTATGTGATTCTATAAGAAAGGCCATGCTGTGGTTCCCTACCTCTGGGCCAGGCTGGAGCAGACCCATATCAGCAAAGACTGTTCTGGGGGGAGTTTCCCTCGTGGTCATTGTAGTGAGTGGGAAGAGCAATGTATTTTTCATCAGGCCCCCATCACTTCCAATTCAGATCTCTCAGATGAGGGGAGCACCCTGCAGCCTGCATGGGCTGGGGGAATTGTCCAGACAGAGAGGAGCTGGCAGACGTGCTGTCCATGACAGGCCTGTCTTCCCAGGAAGCAGCCAGATAGTGCATCTCTTGAAAGAGTGGGGACATACTGTCTGTCCCCAAGACAGAAGCTGTGTTTTCATCTTTGCCATATTGCTGATGTTTATTTTTTAATTGCTTTGCAATGTGGCAACCTCCATAACAAAGCATGGGAAAAAAAAATTAAAAATCTAAATTTGTCCTGAAGATATGAAAGCTGCTGGATGTTCTCAAAGCCAGAGCTTGAGCTGAAAGCCAGAATGAGCCATTGGAGAGCCTGAGCTGAGGCAGCCGTTTCCCATGGTGCAGCACATGCAGAACTAGGCTGAAAGCTTTAGTGGCAAGGGAGCTTTTGGGGAGAAACCCTCCAAAGGGCTGCAAGGGTGCGCTGGGGCCAGAAGCCCTCAGCCTGTCCGAGACACCTGACAAGAAAGCTCCAAACAGTGCACAACTCCTTCACTTCACACCATCCCGTTAGAAAGCTGCCAAACCGAGAGAAACAAGCTCGGTAGTTTTAGGAACAAAGATCTCAAATTCCATCCTGCCTTGCCAATAACATATTGGTTTAGGTGAGATTTTAAACTGGAGCCAAATGCTACTCGCATTTGGCTGGAGCAATTTCTTCAAGAATGTTTTCTGAAATTAGGGATGGTGGTGATAATGCTCCTGCTTCTTGGCTGTTGCCTGTGACTGGCTGAGATCTCATCTGCTGACAGCCATGTTTCTAGAAACTCACAATCTGCTTTTCCAGCTACTTCACACAGTACGCGAAAACACTCCGAGCAGCATTGCACTCACGAGCTTTGCTGCTTCCACGGCACAATTGATTTTGTCTGTTAAATTATTGTGTTTCTGCTCCTCAACAGAGAGGTGCAATTTTATTAAACAGGCTATTTTATTTTATTTTATTTTTTTCTCAGAGAATATTTTCAGTGAGTTTAACGTTTTTAAATCTCTATTGCAAGGACTAGAAGAGTTCTCCACCACCCCCACCCCCAAATACCCGTGGATGTGGGCAGGGATGCCCTGAGGGTGCCTCTAGCCCCATGAATATTCTGGCCTCATTTGCTTTTTTTGGGTTCTTCTGTGTGGTTTCTACAAATGCTTTGTGTAAATTTATCCCTCAAGTGTTTCCAGTAAAGGGGTCAAAACATTTATGGATGCCAGAAAATCTAATAACTTGGTTTTAAATTCATGAAGACTCTGTGTTTTCCTCATTAAGATGTTGATTTGTTGAGTTTCAGTCCTGTGAGTGTCTCTGTGCAGATGTAGTGCTGGAGCCAAGCTGGCACCACCAGCACTGTCTGCAGCACCGACAGGCCCAGTCTGCCTTTTCCTGATTCTTTTACCTATTCCAAAATATATAGGCTTATTTTCAGTAGATTTCAGAGCATTTCTGCTAGCGTATATCTCACTAGAAACCAGCTGTGGGTGTTGTTTTAGCATGTTATGAAAAGCACAAAGTCTTTCTGATGGTTATTGCTTCATCATCCTCCCTGCCGCACCCACCTCTGCTCCATCGGCCGCTGCCTGCCTGGGCGCAGGGGCTAGGCTGTGCACGGGACTGATGAGAACAAGCACTGTCTGCTGAGAAACGCTGCAGGTTTGTGTTCTGGCAGGGTGGGGAGTGCACTGAACCCCAGCACGATGGAGTTGGAAGGGCCCTCTGGAGATGATCTGGTGCCACCCCCCTGCTCCATCCAGCAGGGGCACCCAGAGCAGGGGGCCC
>JAAGNO010001201.1:0-11203 GCA_033439905.1 Ceryle rudis
GTTGAGCAGCAGGTCATGGACCATCTCCTCCTGAATTGTAAGGGGGACATTGTGTTCCTGGCCCCTGTCTCTTGGCTTGGGGGAGTGACTTTCCCTGGTGTAAGTGTTCCCATTACTAAAGACTGAGGCAAAGGCAGCATTAAGCACCTGCACATTCCCCTCATCTTTTATTACCATATTTCCTCCTGAAAACTAATTTAAGGAGCTTTCAAATGTGCCTCTTTTAAATATTAACTAACAAAATAAAAAGAAAATTGGAAAAAAAAACACAGAGAAAAACATCATGATGAACAACAGTGAACCTCCACCTGAGGCACCAGGAAGTGTCCAAGGGAACCTTGTTCACATGTCTTCATCGGCTATCCCCCTCTGAACAGTAAGCCACTGTTTGCTCAGGTCTCAATCACAGAAAATCTGACCTCTCAGGCAGCAAACTACACTAAGAGGTCAGGAGCCACTGTTACCTCCCTTCAGGCATCTTAGCTCAAGGTCTTGGGTAAGCTCAGTAGCCTCAGCTGGACTGACACACACCAGTAAAGGGACATATGTCCGCCAACAGCCACTAGAAGGTATTGTTAGAAGGTAAAAAGTGATAATAAAATACTCAATTTTAAAAAAGTATTATTAGCACTATTGGGTGCAAACTACTCCTCTGAAACAAGGCCAAAAGATTCCTCTTGCATCTGACAGCTTTACTGTCCTCCAGACAAGACAACACGGGGAATGCTTTGTGAGTTCATGGTCCTCAAACAGCAGATTTCTGACAAAAATAAGAATTTTTGTACAACAATGCTGTGAAAGAGCATGTAATGAGCAAAACAACTCCATTCGGTGATTTGCATAAGCACCTGTATGAACACATATCTAGAACACGCTTATGAAGAGCTGTTACAGAAAGATTTGTGCAGCTAATTTGCACGCATCAGCTCTGGTCTGGGAAGTATACAGGCACACGGTATAAAAGAATAGCAGGTGATCTAGTGATATTTACTGAGGACCATCAAGAAATTATGAACTGTAAATGAATGAACCTAACAAGCTGAGGGGACACAGGCAATTATTACATGGTCACATTAATCATTCACTGAATTATTTTAAATATAATAATAATAATACCCATTCACATAGAATATTAAACTTGCTTGTAAAATAGGATAGAGAATCAAACTGAATGTACTGAACATAAGTTGTACCTCTGGATTAAATTCTAATTAATGGAGACACAAAGATACAGGGGAGGACATTTTTCAAACCCATGTACACATAGCAGGTATCATCAAATGAAAAATGCCCCTTGAAGAAATAGATTTTCTATTCTTATGACATCAGAGAATCAGCCCCATACTTATACTTGCAGAGAAGTCAATCATTCATCTAGAACAATCTTCAAACAGTGAGGTATTATCAAGTTGTTCATTCACTTTGGTTTTTTTGTAGGTGAAAGAGTTCAGGCTATCTCTAGAGTAATGCAGTGATGAAATCCTTCTCCACTTAGTTCATTCCCCTTAGCGACTCAGAGATAAGTTATACTGCACCTCATCCAGTTATCTCAGGTTAGTCTGAATTGCTCCATGCAGCCATAGCAGAAGATCAGAAACAAGACTTTGCAAAAGCTGTTCCTGAAACCCATAGTCATGATGGAATTTAAGAAGGAAAGAATTATAAGAAAACTCACAGCTCCCATCCTGTGGTATGACTGATTTTTCCTCTTAGCTGGGCATACGGGCACCTTTAGCAGCTTTCCTCCGGTGATGGTCTAATGATTAATGACAAGTATAAAGGAGGGAAATGTAGTAATGAGGAAGATAGCTTTTCAAGTAACACATCTCTCCTAGTGCAGTCAGTGATTACATATTCTCCATCACATGAATAAGGTTGCTTATATTGTGTTAGGCAACATCAGACACCATTCAGGTTCATCACTCATCTATTTATCCAAGTCAAAACCAATGTGTGAAAAAGTGATGTCACAAAGGCTTTATAGGCTTTTTAACAATACCATTAGTGAGGGATTAACAATGACCCATATTTATTCTGACTTGGACCTCCAAGCAGCTTGATGTTTGCTCTCAATATGTACAACGCTTGCTGGATTTGAATGTGTGAAAAGAGGTGGACTGCAGGAATGCATATACATCATTTCAGGATCTGACCTGTTTTTTTACTGGAAGCCTTTTCTCCTGTTGTAGAGGGTGGATATTAGAAGCACACAATTTATCTAGAATCCACCGATGGAAGCTGAGAGCACTGTTTGGAAATCTACATACCTATCACAGCTGCCATCTAAGAATCACACTCAAACTAGCCTAACACATAAACTAGAATTTCTATATTTTATCAGAAGACAAGTAACCCAAAATCTGTCATGGCCATGTGTTCAGTACATGGTAGAAAGAGAGGGATAGGACAAAATGTTCCTATAAAATGTGACAAGCACAGGTTTGTTTAAACCAATGTGTCTCCACTACAGTGTATAACAGATTCTCTTCTTATTTTTTTCTATTTCTTTCCACATCATTTGTACCTGCAGTTCACATTGCATGG
The DNA here is from genome assembly GCA_033439905.1 of Ceryle rudis. Taxonomy (NCBI): domain Eukaryota; kingdom Metazoa; phylum Chordata; class Aves; order Coraciiformes; family Cerylidae; genus Ceryle; species Ceryle rudis. Next base: position 2,545 of record JAAGNO010001201.1, read on the forward strand.
GGATTTTTTGGCCTTCCTAAAGTTCTTTTTCACTCTCTCTTAAAGTGAATTCTGAACTCCAAAAGATTAGCATAAAGGACATGCACACAAATCCACTTGATTTGTGTATTAGAAAAGTCAAAAGAATTAAATAATAAATAAAGCTTCCTTTACACTAACACCAGTACAGAAATCATACTTCTGTCAACCAATGACTGATTTTTATTATCCTCAATGTTATTGTTCAAGGCTACTGCTCATTTGTTGTGATTTTTTTTTCAGGGCTATATCTCACTTACCGGGATTTCTTCAGGAAAATTGAAAGCTCTCTCCAGACTGCTTTTTCTTGCAGATGTCACCCACAAATACCTGACCATCTGCTCCTCTCTGGTCACACATAGCAATTGGCAGACATTGGCTCCCTGCTCACTTTACACTCAGTAGATAGCTGGATCTCATTTGTGCCTGTTCAAAAGCCTGGCTGCATAAAAAAACAGGGAGAAGGAGACATCACTGAACCCAAATCATCTTGCACTACTTTGGTGTGTGTGCTGACAGGCAGTAGCTGAGAGGGAAGCTGTGGTTATTGCTATGTTAACAGGTCTCTCTGTAAATCCATCATATTAGGGGAGTCCTTATGTGACGTGTGGGAATTAAGATAGGTGGAAAACAGGAAATACTCACCAAAAATAAAACTGGGGTTTAATCAAAAACATACCTGGTGAAAGAAAGGAATTATTTCAGCTTGAATAACTGCATACAATCAGAAGACAGGCTTATCAAAATGAACTACAGGAAACTTTAAAGATTGGTACAAAAAATTATCTCACCATTCAAAGATAAAATCCATGTTATAGGGTGAAACATGGCAAAACTGAATCAAATCCTTATTTTTCCAAATAATGATTGCAACCTAAGTCTCTTCTGTACAAGATGAAAACACAACTGTGTTAGCAATCATTTATTTAATCAGTTCAATATTGCATTATATAAACTTCTTTTGTACAAGGCACTTAAAAAGCTCCAAAGTCAAGAATGGGTTTTGGGAATTAAATATTAGCTCCAAGATGTAATGACAAGCATTTGTTGAGCTGATTTCACAGCTGTCATTAGTGGGAAAGTTCCACTAGAACTAGATTTACACAAGTCAGCATAATGAGGCCATATTCAAAAATGCTGTACTTAAACAGATGTTTTTGTGAATCAGCGCCTAACCACAGCTCCAGGAACATACATATGTCCACTAATGCAGTGACATGTCCTCCACAAACCTAAGGCTACTTCTATACCTCCAGAGCTTATTTCCAAATAAGCTCTTGGGGCATAGACCAGCACAGTGCTGAGCAGGGATGTTACCCTGGCTCTCAGAAATTTACAACAATTGGCCATCACATCCCCTCAGCATCCTTTTCTTCCCATTTCTGACTGCTGAGCTCAATGTTCTTGAGGAGGCCACCCAGGCCTATCCAATTAAGCCATTTTTTTGAAATTTATACATACAGGGAAATATCTCCACAAAGTAGACACCTTTGTTAATTTCTACACTGTATTGGACATAAGTAGTACTAACTTTGTGCAGGTTAGTAACTGACAGACATGCTTTGTTGCAAAAAGTTCATTCCCATATCCAATGCCAAAATTTGACAAAACCAACCAACCAACCAAACCCCAAACCAATGACAATAAAAAAAAACCAAACAAACCAACCAACCCAAAACCAAAACAAAAACAACAAAAAAAAAAAACCAAAACAAAACACCACAGGCAGACAAACAAAAAAAAAACCAGAGAAGAATTAAGAGACATGCACAGGGAGCAGAAGTGATGCGTTAAGCTAAAATGGTCTGTGAGTCAAACAGGTTAAAAGATCTTGGAAGATTAACCCGTACATAACTTATCTGATCATAAGTCTCCTAAAGTAGCTTCTGTGGAAAGAAAAGGATGTTGTATTTGAGATAATCACTAATCAAAATAAAATATTATGTTTCAGTGGGACTGTTTTTCTAACAGCAGTCAGGCTAAGGAATTGTACTGAAGGTACCAGACTTCACATCACTTAGTCTTTTAGAGGGTTTTCATGTTGTTTTTATCAGTCATTCATCATCTTGAGCTAGTTGATATTCTTTAAAGCATTTGCAAGTACAGTGGATGTAGCTGTTTATCTGTCATAGCTGATATGTGAACACACGGAGAGGTTGCGCTACCCTTCAGGAAGCACTGTAACATAATGTTGTCCTGTCAAAAACCGAGAAAAACACATACACACATTGCCATATTTCTTGTCCTGAGTCAGTTGTGCACAAACCTCTGTAAATGCATAGTTTTATCTGAGTATCTATGATTGAGACCACAACTGTAAAACACTGGAGAATTTAAAGTAGAAATTTTAAAGGCACAAACTATCTGTTGCCCTGAATCTTCCTACTGCCTGCTAAAAATTGTGAAGGAAAGCCTTACTTTTTCAAACTCTTCCAGCTGTTACAGTAGACAAATGGGAAATGCAGAAACACAGCTGGCATGGCATGTCCTACTTTTAAATGACAAGTCAGACATCCACTTGATATCAGTTAACTGGATTATGCACCCATGAAGCATCTGGTTCAAGAGCTGTTAGTTGTAGCTCCAATGTCCCTAGTGAGAATGAATTAATGACTCGCTGAAGAGTTATGAGAAAGTGTATTTTCCCTCATATCAAGACAGATTCTTCCTTTTTTTTTTTTTTTTTTTACATTTCACACTTTCAACTCCCAAAAGACTGAGGGTTCAAGGGCTTCTTTCTAATTAATGGGTGGTCATTTTTGTCAAAATGGTATCTCTGTGACATTTTGGCTAAGAAAAGTAAAATATGTAGTTGTCTTCTGAATTACTCACTCCCATCAACAGCTGCTGACGTGTTCTGGTGCTCATGGGGCAAGGTCAGCTAGATGACCTGGGTGCTTAAAGTTAACTAATCTCTTACATCTTGTAGTGATTTAAATGCTCATCACTTTCCACTTGTACAATCTAGTGCCTCTTACAGAATATCTCAAGTTGTAACAGACCCATAAAGATCATTGAGTCCAACTCCTTGATCTTCTCGGGACCACCTAAAACTAAACCATATGACTAAGAGTGTCATCCAGATGTTCCTTGAACTCTGACAGGCTTGGTACCATGACCACTTTCCTAGGAAGCCTGTTCCAGTGACCTCCTATAAAGGAATGGAAGGAAAGTTCTGGCATGTTGAGGTCACTCAATATTTGGTCCCTCCATCATTAAGAGGGAATTCCATCAATTGTACTGCAATCACCTCTGCTTCAGACATGTTATTTTTTGAAATTTTTGTAAATCTGTAAGAACTAGAGGAGTGGTAGTCAGACACCAGTATTCACCCAGTATGAGGCTGATGAGCTGTTGTATTCTGCTCAGTGAGCTGGGACAAAAGCTTAAAACTCAGCAACCTGAGCATGCGTAGGCTTTCAGTCAGCTCGTGGGAAGTTTTCTGAGAGATAACTGACTGTATTGCCTCACCTGTTTTGGGAGGGGTTTATGATAAATCACTGCTTTCTTTGTTTTTGGAAGAGTCTTTGTTGATAACTCTGGAAGGCCCATCAAACCTCCAAACAGGACTCAACTTCAATAGGTATCAATTTTTAAGATTAGTGTGCACATATTGCAAAATTCTCTAAGGATAATTAAAACAAGATGACTACAATTATAGGTATTTTAATAGTTGATATCAGAGAAGTCTACTCTATTAATCTTTTACTTAGTATCAAACTTATAACATCATTGATATTTGCCTGGGTTCTCAAAAAAACATCCCTTCTAAGACAAAAACAATTACATTCATTAAATAACTTTAAGCTGTGCTGAAGGTACACGGAAAGCACTACTAAGAAACACCAGTGGGGCCCTCTGCACAGAAGCTTTAGAGTAAAATTAATCCTTGAACTTCCAGCATCACTTGGAATGTCCTTGCCTGCAAATAAATCACTTAACATAAACAAAGGTGTTGTTTCATATAGAAACAAGTACACAGTGTAAAACATAAAATCTTACGCTAATTAAGTTTAATGATCTTAATCATTAAATGCTTTTCTTAATTCCCCATGGGGGCATAGTATAACTGAAGATGACACTGATAGTGATCATTGTTGTGAACAATGCTTACAAAGTATCCAAGGAGTTATCCAGGCATCACAACTAATGCAAATAGCTCTGTGCAGTTCCTTAAAACTTAAAAATCCTTTCAAATGTCCACTTCATTCTTACAGAATTTTTGGATGTTGGACTGTCTGATTATCTACTATGATTCTGAAGACAGAAGAGTTGAAAATTTCTAAGGAAAAAAAAAATTCCATTTGGTAGAATTAGCTTTGAAGCCTTTAAGCCTATATTTAACATTTAGTTATGTTGTCTTGTGGCTTTTAAGTACTTAAAGTAAATGGAATTGGAGATGAGCATTACTCAAGAGAAGGAGCCAAGAAAAGGTTGATGCTGTAATGAGAGGTGGTAGCAGTGTATTTTTTTCTCTGAATTTGCTTTTAATGAAAAAATCTTGTAGGAAGGGACATACATTATTGGAAGTTTCATCCTTGAAGCAAACCAAGAGTGTACTTGTAGCCCATTAACTGCACCCATCTGAGGCATGGGACCTCATTTGACTATGGGAAGTCAAGCAGGTTTCTGTGTGACCCCTGATATAAAACCTCTCCTTTGTGGTATTTCAGGAAGGGTGGTAGGTCTGGCAGGAAGCTATGGTCTCTGGTGTGAGAAGTGTTGCTGGGTGCTGTGAGGTAGATGCCAAGTTCTCATTCTCACCTAACAGTGATAGTTTCCCATTCTCTGCATGTAGGGCATTAGGCTTTGTATTCTTTTAGAAGCATAGTTGGAGGAGAGTGAAGAAGGAAAAAAACCAAACATCAACTTTGAAAGCATGTGGCAAATCTCAGCATGACAGCCTGAAACTTTAGACACATGAAAAGTGTTCACACAATGCTCACGAGTCCCTCTTCAGTGATGAAGTCCGTGATGGATGGCATCTGTGCTACGCATTTGTTCTCCATTTGTGGTTTTCTCCCACGTGTGTGAAGACGGGGGAGACATCTCCTTCCTTGGGGGGCCTTCTGAACACCGTCTGTGGAAACAAGTCTTCCCCACTCTGCAACAATGAGGAAGCAAGACACAGCAGAGAGGCATCGGGAAGGAGAGGGAAGAGACTGTCAGGGCCTTGGTGGGATGGAGGGGACATCCTGGAGACCAAAGGCAAGCTGCAGCACTTACTGCTGCACTGAAAGTCACAGAGCTGGCTCAGAGCCATGGCTCACCAGAAGACTGGGAGGGTGATGGCAGCCTTGTTTATAAACCTTTTTACTTCTGCATTGTCTTTCCTAGCTGCTCTGAGTTTGCCCTGCTTAAAAAGATGGTTTTTGCTTTTTAAATTCAAATAATCACTGCCTTTTTGTACTTAAAAGACTTTTTTAGGGAACTTAGTACAGGGAAATGCTCTAAGCAGATTCTTCTCAAGCCACAGATGCAATTGTCACATGACACCATGCAAGGAATGCACAGTCCTACAGTCAATTCAAAGCAGATTCCAATTAGTAAAAGCAATTATCCCCCTTTTTGTTTAATCTGCTTAAAACTGTGGTGCAAATAAATCAAAAGCAGAAATCTGTCCACAAAACATTATAAATAGGAGCTTCATGTATCTTTAAACTCACAATATGAATACAGTGGCTAGAATACCAAGGGAAGACAATGGCAAAATGAATCCAGCCATCTCCTTTCACAGTCCCTCACTGATCAATCCTTTCTTGTATCATTTCACTCTTCTGTCATTGCTTTGCTATGTTAATAGCCATAGCCTTCAGCTGTCTCTGGTTTCTGAAAATCAGCTTAAACTGACTGCTCTTTAGATGTTTGCCTAGTTGAAGAGTTTATCTTTGTCAGGGAAAGAATTCAAAGCATACTGTGTTTGACTTTTAAAATGAAAATTGCCTCCTCCTGAACCTTTCCCTCTTGATCCACACTCCAGTCATTCTGGGCTACACATTTGTAGTGCTGAGCATGCTCTGATCACACTGAAGCCAATAAAACAATTTCTTCCACTAGGAAATGAATATTAAAATATTAAAGTTGCTAGGACATCTGTCATGATGAGTCCACCCCATCTGTATTGACGGTTGCTCTATGTCACACACACAGATGTCTCACAAGATATTAACTGGTCCTTTGGATGAGCTTTGCACACTTGTCAGTTCAGCCCCAAGCACTATAGTCACATGAATGATGCCCTTCAGAGATGATACTGATTTATACTCAAGTTCTGAAGAAAAAAAATTTAAAAGGAGAGTCCTATCTCAGGAATGGAGCAAAGCAGAGATAATGTCAAAAAGAGAGAAAAAATCAGTAGTAAAGCTCTTCATGCACTTATAAATGGATACCTGCTTCTGGAATGTTTGTTCCAGAGTATGCAATGTCCCTGCACATGCAGATTAGCAGTGGTCACTGCTACTCGAGTTTTGGTAAAAGAAGCGACTCCTGAGGTATATTAACAAAGTAATACAAATTCCAGGCTCCCGTTTCCCATGTGCCACATGCACGAGTTGTGCTGGCATGGCACAGACAGGTCTGAGTCTCCTTCACCTGGATTTTCATAGATTTTCCCAGAATTAGCTGTGCACCATGCTCAAATTGTTGGCAGGCCAATAAAGACAATCACTATTTTCATCAGAAGCTGACCCACAGTGGGTTTTATTCATTACAAAGTTTAAAATCTGCCATATTATGACAATGTATAAAGTAAGGACACCATTTAAGTTGTTTTTAAAAATAAATGATGCAAAATAGAATAGGAGGTAGTACAACTCTGTGAGAAGATAAGGAGCATGAGGGAGTCTTGAGCTCTGAAACAGTTTGTACATCTTTACTGGTGAACATAAAATAAGACAGGGACTGATCTCTCTCAGGTGAGGGTCCTGACCTGTTGCTTCTCTCTTCCATTTTTCTTCCAACAAATTTCAGCTGGCAAATTTTGCTGTAAACCAGTGCCACCAGACTGCTTCAGCCCCACTCTGCGTGTTCATGTTTCTAAAACGCTTGCCTTTGTGCTTCCTGGTCTCTGTCCCAAGACTGAAAAACGCGGTAAGTTCTGCCGAGAATTCACCTTCAGTATCATTCATAAATGACAGCCATCCAGAATTAATAGTCATACATATATATTGTTTTACTTTCAAGAGGTAGCTACAGTTTCCTCAGCCATTCATCCAACCATTAATCCAGCCAACTATTCCCATCCTCTTTTCTGAAGAAACAAAGCCCGAATGTTACATTGTCTTGGCTCTCTTTGTACAGCACAAGGTAATTGCATAGCACATAAAATTGCAAATAAATTGGCTTGTACAAACATGAGTTTTCAGAAGCTCAAGTCATTCTACCCCAAGATATGAATTAGGAGAACAATAATAATGAGCATAATGTAAACCACATAAAGCAAATTCTAGTCCCTAGGCTGATAGTTACGAAAGGGGACATGATCCTCAACTGGGTGTGGATTAGACTGCAAGAGAGACAAGAGATTTGCTAAAGGTTGAATCAGAGTGGGGGAAAAAAATAATTTAACAATAGATACTATGGGTTGTAATAGATAAAAAGTAGTTCCATTCACTATCTGATTTTGTTATCAAATGACTTGGAAGACTAAAGCAAACAGCCAGAAACACTCAAAATGTATTTCTCAGCCCTTTGAAGTGCCATATGTAATAGCTTCTCATCAACAGAGGTTGCACTTCAAGAAAGAGAAGTTCAGCATGTGGATGTTGCAACTGACTCACAAGATGATGCACTCTGAAAAGAGCCATTGTGCTGTGACAATGTGCAGAGAACATGCTGCTATCTAAGAAGACATAAAAGCCATACACCAAGGAGGAGCTGTAGATGATGTGGAGAAAATAAGATAGAAAAATGATATTTAAGGTAGGGCACACCACTCAACTTCTCATAGGCCATTTGCTACTCGTATACTTGAAGGATGTCATTGGGAGTACAGTCAGCAACAATTAGTGTTTCCCAACCAGCTGTGCCTTATGCTTAAGCTGTATACATACATTGGCACACAAATAAAGCCCCACTATGCACTTACTTGCTTGGAAAAAGAACAATGAGGAGCAATAACACAACTGGAAGACAAGGCATCATTGTTGAAGTCACAGAATCCATTAGAATGTGTAACAGTCTTGTAGTCATTGTCAAAATGTTTATTTGAATATTTAGCTGAATATTTACATAGACCTATGCCCTGTAACTATACCAATAATAGGGCTCACAAATTTCAGTCCCTGAAAGTGAGAAAATACTATCTGGCTATGAAAATGGCAATAGATTTTCAATATCTCATGCCAAAGGTAAATACTGCATGGCAAAGGTGTTACATAAGGAAGGCAAGTATATCATGACACATTGACAACCAGGTGGCAGAACCAGTTGAATGAAGATGTATTTTGGAAGCAAATTCACAGCAGAATGATAATATATATTACATTCAGTAAGGCGTTTGATACTGTTTCCCACAGCATTCTGCTGGAGAAGCTGGCAGCTCATGGCTTGGACAGGGGGACTCTTCTCTGGGTTAGAAACTGGCTGGACGGCCGGGCCCAGAGAGTGGTGGCAAATGGAGTTAAGTCCAGCTGGTGACCAG
>JAAGNO010001202.1:0-19094 GCA_033439905.1 Ceryle rudis
CCCCCCCCAACGCCTCCGGTGGCGTTTGGGCCGGCTGCCCTCTCCCTCTGCTCTGCTGCTGCCCCTGGCGTTTTCAGCTCTGAAATTCTGCTTATGGCCGCCCTTGCGATTTAGTCTAGGGATCGATCTCCCCAGCCTGCTTACGTAACAGCCTGGGTGTAAGTAGGCACAGCAAGATCAGTGAAAGACTTAAAAGGCTCCGTGCTTCGTTTCTCGTGTCGTTCCTAATGAATTAGTACTGTCTTGGGTGCCATCACGCTACTCAAGGAGCGCACTGAATGCACCCTCAGGCTGCCCGAAGTACCAGTTTGGAGTCGCCGCAGCCGACTCTTCTAGGACCACGGGGACAATTTCCTCCTCGGATATGGTTCGTAGCACATAATAAGAAGGGTAAACTAGGCTGTGGGCCAGAGATGGTTCTCAGGTGGGTGTATCTACAGCCACCAAGGTGTTACAGCTTCATTTATGCATAGAGCCCCTCTGCCCTATGGATTGGAGTTGAAGCGTGTGTTGATTATCTTGTATTTTTGCGTTTAGTAACAATTTTGCTGTTGGAAATTGTGTAATGTGAAGAACGGAAAGTTAAAATACTTTCACAGCAACATCTAAGAATCCAAAAAGGTGGAAAAATAATTCTTAATTTAAGCTTAAATCTATGGCTGGGCAGGAGGGACCATGTGCTATGTAATGGGTTGAAGTGTTTTTGGTGAACACTGATTCGCATTATTCATGGATCTGTTGGTATTCCCCTTCTTCCCCTACCTCTGCAGACTGCCACAGCATGCAGCTTTCCTGCTGTGGATCCCCAGCAGAGAGTTTAGCCTGTGTGTCTTCTTGCAGTTCTGTGCTCCATCTACCACCCCCCTTCTCGACAGTGTCTCCAGTTTGCTGATTGAGCAGAGATTTTAATTTTCCTGTACACAGCATCTAGCTGCCTGTTCCCTTTGGATACACAGAGAGAGATGGAAGATTTACCAAGTATTGTGCCAGAGCTCTTTTCTCTCCATTGCTCAAAAGAAAAGGGTTGTTGAGATGTTTGGTTTGTTTAAAACAGTCTCAGAATGGGGGAGATTATTTGGTCTGACAACTAGCTTCCTTTCAAAGGAAGGAGTATGGTTTGCTTGCTTGACACAGCAGATTTCAACTAGAGCCAAGCGTGGTGGTGGACTGAATTCAGTAATGAAACGTGTGCAGACTGGGAAGAAACCTAAAAAGATGGCTGTTATTCTCAACACAAGGAGTGGTTTGTTACAGGATCTTTACAATGGTGAAAAGAAAAAAAAAAAAAAAACAAACCAAAACCAACAAACACCCCGTTGTTGTGAAAGTACTTACATTAGTGCCATCAGAAATGTTACGAGGCTTCTGTGTGCATTGATCTTGGCATTTAAAGGACTATTACAGATGGAAGAGACCTCTGAAGTTTCTCCAGTCAAATCCCCACTTAAAGCAGGGCTAATCTTACAGATCGAACCGGATGCTGTGTTTTGTAATCCTTAATGGTATTTAAAAGCTCTTGAAATCTTGATGAGTGTGTTACCACGTTACTGTGAATTATTAATTTTTTTTTTTAGGAGCTAGATTACAAAGATACTTGTAATCATGTGACTCACTTTGGGGGGGGGACATGTCTTGTGAAAAAAATAATTACTTCAGCTTGTTTGGGATATGCAAGTTGTGACAAAGCTCTGAAAGATTTTTAAGCTTGACCTGGAATGTCTGGGGCAAGTTGGGGAGTGGGAGAGAAGGGAAGAGTAAGCAACGGCCAAGCCTTTTTAGACTGGTTGTGTGTGGTACTGGAGTCCGGTTTGTGAGAGTGTGTCCACTTGAGTGTTTCCACTTTTGCTCAGCTGTTTTCTTAGGAAAAGTGTGTAAGTAAATCTGTGTGCTACCCGGAGTTTTATTTGAGAAAGCAGACTTTCCAGGGGTTTTTTACACAGCTGCAATGGGTCCTGTTTACACTGCTAAAATAAATGTTTAAGGATAGCTGTCCTCTGAATGAGGATGTCCCACCCGTTGCGGGTGGGACGGAAATGAGACATCAAGAAACCCACGTTTTAACTGGTCTTCTTGACACAAAGTGAAGACCATCAACTGGGACTTGAAATTGGATTAAAACTAAGGTGGTTTAAATTCTGGTTATTTGAGTACTGACAGACCATAAAGTAACTTGCTATTATTTTGGAGATCTCTTGTGGTCACTACAAAAACACACAAAAAATATGTTTTTCCTTTTTTTCTTTGGCCTCTGATTTCTGTAAAGAGAAGTGCTTATTCCCTGCTGGAGGTTTTAGCAGAGTTAAGATCTGATAGTTCCAGAGAAAGTGATGCTCTTTAGCGAAGGGATGTTGCCACTAAAGCAGGTAAAAGCATAGAAACGCTGGATTAGTTCACAACCTCTGTATTGAAACTTTTTTTTTCTAACATTGTGCATTGTGATGGCTTTTTAAGTGTTTCCAGGGTTGTATGTATTGTTCTTGGCATGCAGTGTGTGTGTGGGAGGTGTTAGAAGTAGAATAGGCTGAAACATAGGAGTACAATATTCCTTGTAGAAATGTACAATTCTACAGAAAAGCAGAGTTTAACATGCAGATCATAAAGGTTATTGCTGTGTTCCTGGCTTTAGAAGAGCTTCCTGTAATACTTATTCTCTGTACCCACCCACTCCATAAAGAAGGTAACCATGTGTTCAGTTTAAAAGAAAAAAGTTGAATGATTAAGATACCTTTACACCACTGCAGCCCTGGATTGGACAGCTGCTCTTTCGTAATCGGTGCAGGGTGACTGTGGCACATATTGCTCAAAGACACTGAGAGCCAGATCCTGGCTGCAAGGCAAAGGCTCCAGAGCTGGACTCCTGCCCAGTCCCGCCCACTCACCACCCGTGGACCCGCAGCTGGCTGCCTCTCCTGCCTGCAGTCGCATTCAGGGCGAGCAGGTTGGTGGTGGCTGATGCTCCTGCAGGCTGCGTGGCTTCTGGTGAGTGCATGCCCCTCAATGTTAAAGGCTTATGGGATGCTCTGTTCTATCTTCTCGTGGATCGTGGCTTACCAGATGCTTTGTTCTATCTTCTTCTTGTGGGTTGTCATTTGAAGTTTAAAAACTCATAGAGTTTGATCCCAAGGCAGTAGTGTTTATATTTTAGGGTGGGGTGAAGGGTCTTCAAGTTGTTTGGAGTTTCAGATTTCCTTAATAAACAGCAGCTAAACAGAAATGAAGCTTCTAGTTGCAAATGCTCAGCTGTTTTCCATTTAGTCTCTTCACTTGGGGTTCAATGACAGAGATGTCTCGGGGCTCTCAGCCTCTCACGTTAGCGAATGTTTTAATAATTCAGCCGTTTCCCATACGTGTTTTTCAAAGTGGTTCACTATGGTGTTTGCTTAGCAGGGGGGGATTTTCAGTATTACCATGTAGAGCTGCTTCTTCCATTTCACTAAACAGCAAAAGATGCACGGGTTTTTTTTTTTTGTCACTGGGTGGAGACCAAAGAGTTCAACTAAAGAGTTGTGTTCACTAAATTTAATGATTCCTCTTTCACTTAAAACTGAGTGGAAGCTGGCTTTTATCGATGTTAATAATGCTAACAACAATAATAGTGCTAATAAAAAGCTATGTGAGAGCTACTCATTAATCAGTTGCTACAAATTTGGCAACATTTTTGTACGCAAAAGACTTTCACAAGCGGTTATTACTTGTCTTTTACCCTACTCCTTATAACTAAGAATTAAAAACAGTTCTTGACCAGACATGATTCAAGTCCAAAGAATAGTTGGATAATCAAACTCTGTAAGGCAGCAAGGCTATTTTGGGTATACCACAGAGATTCTTCTGTCTTAACAATGATATTGCTGCATTACAGCAACACATTCTGAGTTAACGTTTTGGTCCTTCCAAAGGCTGGGGTCAGGATGGTCTCTGATATGGGTCATAGGCAGATACCAAACAATTCTCATTACAGTGTGACTTTGAAAAAAAGTATGTAGAGGAAGCAGATATGGTCAAGGAAGGATTCCCTTGGTTGGAAAGTGGTGAAATGGGGTAGAATCTGTTCTCTTTATCTGCTTTCTGTTTGGGTAAGCTGGCCTTGTTTCCTGCTTGGAATGGTGGATTACTCACATTTCGAGATGCTGTGATACTGTTTTCCTTGAAACCAGATATGCTGTTAAAAGAGCAAAGTGATTACTTTTTTTCAAAAATCTTTTCTAGCTATTTCTGCAGGTAGATGGTTGTATTTGTTTGTCAGTAGTATAGTTTTAGTATAGTAGGAGCTACTTTTAAGGATCAAATTGGATTTTATCCCAGAAAATTCTGGGTGCAAAAGCGAGGAGCTACTTCTGTTTCTTGCTCTAATTCTGTCAACAGGCTGGGATAGAGATTATGTGTGTGTCTGGTTTATTGTCAGTCACTGTTCAAAACAGTAATATTTTCCTATATTTTTTGGGGGGCAGGGGGGGAACCTCTCACATACAAAAGGTTATACAGATGTCAGTATTTACCAAAACACTCTTATCAGGGAATAGGGTTCTGCAGATGGCTCTGAAAAAAAATTCTCTGTATTGTGTAATACTCAAGTTGGGTGACTGCAAGTCTGCAGCCCTTTGTAACACTTAACTGTTGTGATGTAAGTGTGCAGTGACTTCTTATACTGCCAGAACTCCAGTGACTCTTGTCTTGGTAACAACAAACAGTGTTTGCACTTTAAGTCTTGAGCATACATATAGAACAGCTTCCTCTGCAGTGTTATCAGTTCTGACTGATGGGTGTGATTTTAACTTGTTTGTTCCTGATGTCATTTCTGCTTTAGCAAGAGTGGAAATTGGTTAGCATATAGAAGATGCTGTCCAGGGCATGTTTGTAATGTTGGATTACTATCTCTAATAAAATGCTTGCAAGTCTACATATTTCTGTCTGTAAGCATGATTGATGAGCTTTAATTTTGGCCTGGTGCCTGCTTTGGTTCTAGTGTGGAAAGGTAAGGAGCAGGAAAGGTTATCAGTTATGGTGAACCAGATAGAGATTTATTTTTTTTTACAGTCTTCTGTGGCTTATTGTAAAGTACACTGTCTAATATAAAACCAGAAACATTTAATCTACACACACTTGGGGTTTTTTTTAAAAGAAACCACTGCCTTACGGTAATAATTTATGTTACTGGCTAAAATAGAGGGTTATCTTGTTAAAGGCTCTTTATTGCACACATACACTTCAATCATCTTTCTCCCCATTGCATCTGAGCACTCTTAAGTATGAACGTTTTTGTCAGTCTGGTAGCAGGAAAAGGTAAGAATGTCTTGTTAATAGTTTTGACGTGGGTCAGGCACAGAAGATCTAGGTTACATCCAGTTCTAAAACCCACTTACATTAATAAATACGCAGATCATTTCAGTCAAATGAAAAATACTAGTGTGAGCATTTGGTTATTGTAATCCACTTCCTCCTTGTCCGGCATTATCAATGTCCAGTGTTAGAACTGCTTTCTTCTTTCTCTTTCCAGAAATGTCCTACCTTCCTGACTTTGGGATCTTCACCATGGGCATGTGGTCTGTCGGTCTTGGAGCCATTGGTGCAGCTGTGACAGGGATTGTCCTTGCTAACACTGACCTATTTTTGTCCAAGCCAGAAAAGGCTACGTTGGAGTTTTTAGAGGAGATAGAGCTAAAAACTTTGGGATCAGGTATGATTCTGGATCCCTCAGCCTATATTCTTTGATAACTGGGCTTTTATAAGAACCTTTATAAGGCCAGGGTTGGAGCGTTTTTAAGTCTTTCCTAGTTATAATACAAAGTTAGCTGGATGTCCTTGATAATTCTGGTGAAGGAAAAGCAACCAAAAATGTTATTTCTGGATGAAACATGACACACTTCTAAAAATCAATAAAGCAATAATACCCTGTTATGCACATAGAATTTTTTTTCTAAAAAAACCTGTATTTGAATGTGGAGAATTTTTTTTCTAAAAAAACCTGTATTTGAATGTGGAATTCTCAGCAGTGCTTTGTTTTGGTCCTTAAAGCATTAGTCGTTATAAACAAGAATGACTGATATTATTGTTGATGCTGTTTCTCCTGTATAAACAGAGGAAAGAACATTCAAAGCAGGTGAACTATGGAAGAAGAATGGTGCAGTGATCATGGCTGTGCGAAGACCTGGATGATTTTTGTGCAGAGAGGTACCTGCTGGGTTTGGGGATTAATTATGAAGAATTGAGGTCTATTTGTATAGATTCCCTTTAAATAAAGGGAGGGGGTGAATAGAGCAGTCTTCAAATACATCTGAATTATCTGAAAGGTCTTGCTTCTGTTCCTAAACTGGTTGCCAGATATACCAGCATACTTATTTTTCTTTGCAGCTGGGTTGTATAGTCTAAGTCCTGAGCATTTTCCTTCTGAAGGTGATGGTTACATGATTTTTACATCTGCCAGTGACCTAGCCCATGGTAATTAGAAAGGGAGATGACACAAATCGGTAATGAGTCTTACGAGCTAGTTGTATTTCAGATGTCCAAAATAAATACCTGTGAGCCAGGTAGTCTGGTCAAAAGCAGCCCAAGACTTAACTGGAAGAAAGCCATTAGACAAAACTCATCAGCAAAATAAGATGTGCATAAAGGGGAGTCCCTCACTGCTCTGGATGCTGAATGTGAGGCAGGAAAGTAAGGAGTCTGAAGACAAGGGGTTCCTGTTCCATGCCAAAGTGGGTTGAGCAACAAAATTTGATCCTTAAGTTGGCGTTAGGCTCCTTGGATGGAAGTGAGAGTTGATACTTAAAATACTATTTGAATGCACTGCATGCCTGGCAACAGCCATACATTGCACCTTGGCTATTATTTTTCTCATAGCTATGGGGAAAAATAGCTATTAGGTTATTACTCAGTACTCTGTAATGTGGAGTAATTAATATTGCAGCTACTTAATTAAGGGATCTGCTCCCATCAGCAGTAACTGCTTAAGTATGCCTGGAATTCGTGGAAGGTTAAAATACTGTGCCCTTTGAACAGGCGTAACATAGGCAGGAGGAGAATACCTGACTCTGTGCCTTTCACATAGTCGGATGGGAATTCAGTAATGATTTTTGATTTATTTATTTTTTTTACACTATCCTCCAAAGTGGAAGTAAAAATCCCAATTCAAAGAACCGGTTGTTTGTTTGTTGGTTCTTTTGTTTGTTTGTTTGGGGTTTTTTTCAGGAAAAAAATGAGGAGAAATTTAATTTTCTAATTATTTTTGGCTCAAAACTTCAAATTTTTAACAGAGGAAATCACACTGCTGATCACCTGATTAGCACAAAGAATTGGTTTGTATTCTAACTGTGAAAGTACTTGAAAAAATATTTAAATCATCTAAACTGATTGTTTATACTTAAATCACTTCAGTGAGTTGACTCTGCTATCTCCTAAGGACAATTCATTTGCCCTTTTTTTTTTTTTGGTCCATTAATGTTTCTCCATAGTACAAAAGCTGCTTCTATCCCCACTGTCACCGAGTGAGCTGGTGCAATAGTTGAATACAGGTGACTCGATATCTATCTTAACATGCAGGCAGTAGGTTTTTATTTTTTGCAATAGACAAAATACACTTGGTTTCTGCTGTCTTATGCCTCAGAAGGGCTGTTGAACTTTGCTGACAGCAATATATACTTCCCTGGATACAGTGGTCGCATTGAAAAATGGCCATTCTACCTTCTAGATCACCAACCTGGTATCGGTGGTGAGGACACGCTTCCAACAGTAAAAGATGTCACAAATCCCCCTGGAATGATTCCTTTGGATCCTTGAGCATTGAGGCCAGTAGACAAGAAATAGGGAGTCTTACCTTTATCACCTGCATCCTAAATCATCAGATTCCTTTGTCGTTATTTCTGATAAACTGTTATTTTTGATAACAGGACTGTGCTTGTACACATCATAGTCGGGATCCGGCTGTGTAGCAATCCAGTGCTTCAGTCATTGTAATGGGCTTGCTAAATATTGTAGGTATTAAGCCATCTTAAAGCAGCAGAAGAGCCATAGCTGAACTATCAGAGGGACAAACTGAAATAGGAGTTGTTCGTTTGGATTGTCTTTGCCTTGGTGGAGAGAGGAGGTAGTCTGCTAGGGTGTGCTTGGCTGCTTTTTACACAAACAAGAAAACAGTTGCACAGACTAGATGAAAGAGTCACAGCCCTGTGGTAAGGCTGCACAGCTTCTTATGTGCTATAATTTGCCCACAAAAATAGATCTCTTTGCTTTCTCTTATTGTTCTCTCATTTTTAAATAGCAATAAAATGAAACTAATCAGGTCTAGTCCTAAGATGCTGCTTGAAGTCTAATCTCTTGAGAATTTTAAAACTTAAGTGTGCTCTTACACCATTCCTGCACTCTCCTGTCCCAAAACCAAGCTAGAAGACACAAAGTAAACCCCACCAAACTGCTCAAGTGCCTTTTTCAAAAGGCTAATGAAGGTTTGATGCTATCGCTGTCTCTCCAGAGACAGTGATTTCTGGCTTTACAGGGCACCCCACTGCACTAGCTTGGAACATCAGTTCTCAGATGTGTTAGGTCACAATAGAAATCTGTTTTGTTATTTATGAGAGTTTTGAACTATCTAAACATTCTCAGATAGAATTGTTATTAACACTCCCTTTTAGGAAGAACATAAGGCATTTTGCTGATGGAAAAACAAAATAATTGCCAGATCTTTAGGAACAGAAAAGAGGGGAAGTGCCTAACAGGTGTAAGCTATGATTCTTTGAACTCTCACAGCTCACTACTCAGTTTTTGCCTGTGATGCTGATTCACCCTTTTTTATTTCCTCTGAAAAAGAAAGAGTAGTTAACTAGAAAGTTGCCCTTACCCTTTTACCTACTGATGTCTTTTCTCTTGTCTGTTCACCTCTCTCTGTCTGCTACTTGATGTTTGGTAAACTGTAGATGTCTGCAAGCCTTTGAGTTAAGTCATTTTTGTTAGGCAGCTGAGGGTGTTCATGTAAGCTGTGTCCTTTTTTTAAAGTGTGCAGTTCTTTGTGGGAGTTTTGTCCAGTAAAAATGACCTTTCTCCATTAGAGATGAGAAGAAACATATTTTTAGTGTGTGCTCTGATCTGTTGGAAACCTCAGAGGTCTTTGTACTAACTGAGGGAGCTGGAATTCTGCTGGAAGTGAACAGAAACCCCAACAGATGAGTGGTGACACCTTACACACCAGAAGCAGCATATTGCTTCTGGGATACTGAAGGTGTATGAAGAAATGCCCTGATGCTTTTCAGCAGGGGGTCTAGGAAGGAGAGTGCATCTTCACTCCATTATGTATTCTGGACTTGTATAGCCTGCTTCTGCACAGAGCCCTCAAAATATTTTGCAAAAGGGCTGATAATGGTGTATTTCTACTGGGGAAAAAAAAAAGGATTGGAAATTCTGGCCTGTGGAAGTTAAGTGATGTACAGGCAGTATCTTTACTTTCTGTAAACACTTTAAAAGGTAGTTGAAGCCCTAGCACAGGCAGGGTATACCTACAGCTTTGAGTTATAATCCTGAAGAAAACATATTTTAATTTTTTTTTTTCCGGTAAATGCTCAAAAAAAATCTCCTCCCTTTGTGCATAATTAAGAAAATTGTAGTAAAACTAATTAAGACCTGCCTAGGAGTAGAGCTAGCTTAAATGTCTGATTTACAGGTCTGTTTCTGTTTTGTGCCCTGAGCTAGAATTTACATGTTTCTGACGCTCCTGAAATTTGAGGTGAGGCTTTCCATCTCCATTTACTGCCTGAAATGTTCGGGATTTTTTTTCCTTT
The DNA here is from genome assembly GCA_033439905.1 of Ceryle rudis. Lineage (NCBI taxonomy): Eukaryota > Metazoa > Chordata > Aves > Coraciiformes > Cerylidae > Ceryle > Ceryle rudis. Next base: position 9,765 of record JAAGNO010001202.1, read on the forward strand.
CACAGGAGGCTTCTGAGCTCTCCTCTCTACAACCTCAGCTGTCCAAGCTGGGTGTCCCTCTTTATGCTGTTGTGAAAGAGAAGATAAGGACTGAAGTGGAGGATTTTCAGCATTACTTCAAAGGAGAAATCTTTTTGGATGAAAAGGTAGAGTGAAGTTGGTGTTCCTACTTTGTTTAAAAAGAAGTTTACGAGTGTTGTCTTTGAAGAGGTTGTGTAAATAGTATAGCTAGAATGTGGTCTGAATTGAAGAGGCTTTAGTAGCATTGTAGTTTAAGAAGTTAATTAGCTACGCTTTTCTATATATATACACATACATCCTGCTCAGCTTACAGACTGCTCTGTAGCTCTGTGCTGATAACACACTGCTGCAGGATTATTCCTCCCCTCCCGTTTAACAGGTAAACAACACGGCCTATTAATGTTTATTCCTTTCTTCCCCTGGCTGTGTGACTTGCTGATGTTTATGATGTATGAAACAAGGTCTGAAGGTGACAGACAGAATTAATTCATGGTGTATGGGCCAAACTGCAGTGATGTGGCTTGTCCCAGTCTTGCTGGCACATGCTGTATTGCCAGTCTCGTGTCCTACAAAACCATGACCCCGCTTACTCTTTAACCCAGAAGACGCATTTAGAAATCATTTGGCTTATGAAGGAAGAAGAAAATGTAAATACTCAGAATCAACTAGGAGATACATAGATACCTTTATTTTCCCTCCCCACTCTGATTTAAAAAAAAAAAAAAACCAAACAACACAAACCGACCCTCACTCCCCCTAACAAAAAAAACCCAAAGCAAACCAACCAAACAAAAAAAAACCCAAACAGCTAACAAAAAAGTCTCAAAACCAGATGGCTGATAAAGTTGCAAGACTTAACACCGGTGCTATCTCTTTACCAGCATTTTTATTGCCATACATCAAAAATCAGAAAAAATACTTTTATCACAAAGCACCCTTGTTATCAGCAGTAGGGTTGTAAATATACGTGGAGCTTATATACCCGTGGATCAGCTTAAAATCCACATGAATGGTGGCGCTAGTTGGCTGTGTGGAGGTGAGTGGTCAGGTAGTGTGTTAAAGAGGTTAGTCCAGGTGCAGTTTCTTTTTAGCTTTGCCTGGTTTTGTGTTTTGTGGCCTTTCTTGAATATAGAGTTGGCTGGTTTCCTGAATTTCGTTTGTGGGGAAAAGTCTTTTTTCACTTTGTTAACTATTTTCTTTTTCCCTGCAGAAAGGCTTTTATGGTCCACGCAGACGAAAAATGATTATGTCAGGCTTCTTCCGCATTGGAGTCTGGCAAAATTTCTTCCGTGCTTGGAAAAGTGGATATAGTGGTAACCTGGAAGGAGAAGGATTCACCTTGGGAGGAGTATATGTGATTGGGGCAGGAAGACAGGTATCGCAGACTTATCTAGGAGGATTTTATGTCTCTTGGGAGACCAGAAGTTCATTTTCTGGAATTGTTCAGTTGCTGGTCAGTTGACTAGTGTTTGAATTTCTCTCTTGTGTCTTTGATAGGGTGTTTTACTGGAGCATCGTGAGAAAGAATTTGGAGATAAAGTCAGCCTTCCGTCGGTCCTTGAAGCTGCTGAGAAGATAAAACCGCAAGCTTCATAAGCAGAAAAATAGTTGCACATGTTTCTGATCACAGCTTGAAATGTAGAATGCATCTGTTTCTTGAATGTGCAGTTTACTTGCTTTGTAACTAGTGATCAACACAACGGAAAGATTCTCTTTTCAAACATAGAAAATTATGAAAATCCTCCTGGATCTGGTTTTCTTTGTTGCTTTGCAGCCTTTCAGGTGGTCAGGATTTCAACTGATCTTTTGTGTCTGACTGTATTAATGAAGGGCTGGGTCTAAAATCTGACCTAGCCTAGATGTTTTCAGTCAGAGACAGTCGCTTGAAAACCTGTCTACCTGGGGGAGAAAAGCTCTGCTAAGGCTGGACTAATGGAGTCCTGGCTGAGGTTGAAGGATAATAAAACTTTATGTAAATGAGATGTCTTTGCTTTTTGCTTTTTCATTAACATGTAAGCATGCCTGTGTTTCTAGAAGGCTTAAGTCCTGTCAGTCTAGATTATTCTGAGGTTCTGCATTTGAGACATGGCACTATGTCTAGCCAGTAAGTTTCTTGTTAGTTAACTTCTAGATCTATACCTTCCAGCTCTTTGTGTGATTCTCTGCAAGGAAGATTGAAGACTTCTAATGTTCACCCCAGATAATTGTTGCATGAGGGCAAGTTCCTTCTTGTGTTTAAGATTCTGGGGGGTTAAAAAAAAAGAAGAAAAACAAACAAAAACCAAAACCACACCCCCCACACCCCCCCCCAAAACCAACACAAAAAGAACCGAAACAAAAACCAAAGAGCAGATTAGGTACAGTTTCTATCCTGGCTTGAGTTCTGCAGTAGAATGGCTGGCCTGTTACTCCTAAAAATAGATGTGGTTTTGCACAATACGATCTCCTAGAGGCTACAGTATAATACATAGCCAAATAGATGTACTAGACTGAAGTATGAACAGGACAGCATGATTCCAAATGTGCTGATGTTTCAAAATTGAAACAATATTTTAGCATTGCACTTAGGATTTACCTCATTAGCTGGTGTACATAGAAGTCTAGGTAACTTTGGAAACAAGTACAGGCTTAGAACATACTAAGCTAGCAGAAGAATTAAAGGGAAGGATTCTTTTGTTGTGATAGCAGGTCAGTCTGAACTGTCATTCTGCTTTATTCTCACCTTAATATTAATGAAACTTTAATGTATAATTGGTACTGAAGGCTGGAATACTTTGCAGTCCTGAAACTTGGGTAAATATGCCAATCCATCTGTGGTGTTGAGGTGTGTGAAAAAAAAAAGGTCATGCAGTGGTGCCTGCTGACTGTGTGAAACTTAAATGTCAAAGATTCTAAAACTTCACACTGAGGCCTGTCCTTGATCTGTGTTAAATCACATGCAGGCTTTAAAATTGCATCCTGACTTTTTAAAAAAATATTTATGTCCAGGCTAATTTTAACTAAAACTATTTCTGTGGTCTTCAGGGTCTTTTCATCACAGTTCCCTGAAACAACAGTAGCAGTTAAGATTTTGAGTAATTCATGTGTTCACCAAGAAGTTTAATTTGAAAACTAAGTGGAAATTGTACTTGTGTATGCTACTATCAGCTGAAATTCATGTCTGGCTGTTTTGGGGGATGGAGGAAGGAATAGGAGTTTGGAGAGTAGAGCAGCAAATTGACTACATGATCCAGACTTCCTCTCTAATGGCACTCCTGAGAGGCATGGAAAGGTGCAGAGAGACCATGTATTGTCTCTGTCCATGTTCTGAGCTGCCCAGGTAAGTAGGACCATAAGATGGTGTCAAAAAGCTGTTGGGTGCTCAAAGACATAAATTGACTGTCTGGAGGTGGGGCTCCTCTGAACAGCATCTAGAGCAGCCAGACAGCTGCCAAGAGTTTGCTCCATGGAATACAGAATTATGCTTGAGGGCTTTTTGTCCTGGCTTTTACCAGTGAAAGCAAGTGCCCTTATTATGAGTGCTTGCCTGACAGGAGGGCACCTAAAACTTCCTCTAGAAACTGCAAAGTTCAAAGCATTGTGTAAGAGGCCACTTGTCTGTAGTAGCTGTATCGTTACTTTGAAGTGCAAGTGGTAGGAAGCACGAAAGATGCTAGAAGAAAAGCTACTGTTCTTACAGGTGAAAAATGCTACTAATAACAAAGATCTTAAAATAGAAGGGGAATTCTAGATCACAGCTCTTAAAGAATTTTGAGTTTTCTTTCTAGTGGGAACTTCCAGAGAACAATCTTGCACAGAGACAAGCAAAGAAGGTACTGATCTTAGACCCAGATTTCAGGCCTTGTTCCAAGGGCTGTTTATGCCTTTCACATAAACACGAAATGTGAAAGGCGTAAACAGCCCTTGGAGAAGGGGATGGAAGCCAGATAAATTCTGAGAAATTTAAGATAAAGTGAAGTGCCTTTAGAACCTGCTAAATCTGGAGAGCATCTGTTGAGAACTTTGTGTACATGTAGTTGAATTGCACCCGCGCTGACTGCGCTGGCCATTGGTCCTTTCAGCTGGAGTGCAGGAAGTCCTAGATGAGGATGCCCCAGGTTACAGCTCTGCTGTTAGCCCACCTAAAAGGTACTACTATGGTTTGGGATCTTGGAAACAGAACCAGGAAACCATCGTGTCCAGCTTTTAGAATGTTTAGCTAAAGTATAATGGATGTTAAACAAAAATCACTAATGCTACAACATGACGAAATGTTTAGTGTAGAAATATTTTTTTAAAAGACCCATGAAGTCCTTTTGAGGGTGTTTATTAAAATACTCGTGGAGACTGAAAGTTCTCTGCTCTGTCAGCTTCAGCAAAGGCATATATATGGTAATGGCATCAAACCTAGGGCTGGGAAAGTGTGTTTTCTTACTGCTAACAGTGATAGTTCCTGTAAACAGCTAGTGGGACACTGTACTTCTTGATTCCAAAGTTACATAACCTCACCCACATTTCAAAGTTTTCTAACCCAGCCTTTCAGAGATCAAGTCAAAATTTGGAGCTACAAAAAGTCCAGATGGTTTATGAAAATGTTCTGAAGAATTACTGATAAATCAGATTTTTTTTTTAATAATTTTTTCTTAAGCAGACCTTGGTATTATTTGGAGCTGACTCCTCCTTTCTGAATTCTATGCTGACAAAACATAGAGGATAAAAAATATGCAGTGCATAGGAGCTAGGAACAGTTAATAGGAATTGGAAATGGACAGTCTCGAAATAAAAACGACACCCAAATAGTAAAGGAGGAACAAACGAACTGTACGAGCATTTCTAGTGATGGAGACTGCAACGTCTGATGATCTGTTTGGGTTTTTTTAAAATGTCTTCTTTCTTAAATACAGAATATTCATTGAAATTAATTTTTCCCTAGTTGCTGATTTTGTTGTACCAACAGCAACCTCTGCTGGCCCAGTTCCTTACATGCATTTAATGTTTTGATTTTTTTTTCTTATAACAAGTATTCAAAATCTGAATCACTTCTCAGTCCATCAAATATCACATCGCAGTTCAACGCTCAGCTAGTTACTGGAAACTAATAATTGTAAGTTTGTTTATTCTGGGCTTGAGAAAAAAAAAAAACTTTCCTGTAGTAATTTCAATGAAGTTTCCCTTCTTTGTAAGCCTGTTCATCCTTTTTTTTTTCAGTACAAAATCAGAGTTAATAAAAATCGAGAAGGAAAATGCTGTGAAATCAATCAGTTAGGTGTAATACAGGAAGGTGCTTTTTAATTCAACTTTAAAAAATATTGATTACATTTCTTATCTGCAGTGTCCTTTTGAAGCCATTAGAACTGGATGGTCCACATCAGAGGGTTTTCTGTTTGTTCCCTGTCCTGCGTTTGTGTTTCCCCGTGTGGATTATCACGCATTCCCACGCCTGTCAGACTGCCCGCAGTTGGTGCCATTTGCGAGCATCCACAAAGAGCAGGGAAGGGATGCCAAGGGATCCCTGCCATTTTCTGACGCACTGGGGTAGAATGAGCAGACTTCTTTTTCTCTGCACCGCTGGATGTCACTCCTACCCCAGCCAAAATGAAGGTCAGTGTTGAAGCCGAGGTTTTTTTCTTCTGCGGTAAAAGATTTGCATAACAAAGATTTCAGGAAGAGACCACTGTAGATTCCGATTAGGCTAGAAGAGAGATGTTAGAAGAGAATACTCCTGCCATCTTTCGACTTGGGTGGACACTTTCCTTCCTAAAATAAGAAAAAGGAAGAATATACTGTGTTGAATGATACAGTCTGTGGTATATCGATATTTCTAAATGAGTGTGGAGGCCATAAGTTATTATCAGACTCACTGTAACACTGAATAATTACTAAAATTTATGGTTTAGTGATAATAATTTCAGAGAGGGCAGTGTGTGAGCCGCTTCCTTTACCCCACGGGTTTCTGTCAGAGACTACTTCAGAATGGAGAGGTGCAATAGCCACATTGTAACAGCAGAGGGAGCTGGGGAGAAAGAAAATACGGTGGAAACGATGAATTAGGTTAAATCGCTGAACTACTCTAATTTTATTTGATAGCTGAATCGTTCCAACCTCATTTATTCTCCTACTAATTGATCTCTAAAATGTTATAAAGGTTCTCCCTAAATTATTTTTAATTTCTCTTTTAGGCCCGGCTACTGATTTTGTATTTGGAGTTGTTCAAAGTCTCTCAGGAGCTTCTGTGGGCTTTTTCTCCCCACCTCCCCCTCTCTCTCTTAACCTCGTAATTATCGAAACCACACAATTCCAACTTGAACTCTGATTTCCAGAAGCCTTCCTGCCTATGTGAAAGGTTGTTTGATGATAATGATAATGCTGAGTAGATAAAGTGATATTGGTGAATAGCTCTCTCTGGTCACGCCATTTTCCACCGCCGCCGCCTCAGAATGGGTCATTCATTAATTTCAGGAAACGGTTTGTAGTGGTCAGAGGCAGCAGCATGACCAACCATACACGAACATCAGCCTACCCCAGTTCACTAAAAAAGCAGATTTTCCATTTTAATTCCTGCAGTATTGTTATACCCTTTTAAACTGCCAAAGTGACTGTCTTTTAAAAGTCTTCCAATTTGCCCTGGCGCTTGGTTAATGTTTGTGTGATGGATGACTTTTTTACCCTAATTTTCTTGCCAACACAGTGAAGCACACTGAACAGTGGTAATGTGAAAGGCAAATAAATGGGACATACAGAGGTTATCCTCGAGCTATCTCCATGCTAACGTGAACACAGTCAATTCAACTCCTCTGTGAACCGCTAACACTATTTTACAAGGCTACTTTAAATTGCAAGTGAACCTTACTTTACTGATGTGTGCTATTCCTAATTCCACAGTCCTTACATCCTAAAGCTGCTGAATTTCCCTGAATTTTCCACTTTCCCCTGCTGAAATCTTAGCAGTTACTATTGCACCCTCCATCTTCCCATCTCTTACAGAAGCAGCACTCTGGAGCTTTCTGCCTTGGCTCTGGACTTTCTGGAGATAGGACTCAGTGCTCTGTAAGATGGCTTAAGTACTACTGAGGTGGAGAAAGGATCTCTTCTTGTTCTTTGTACCGCCTGATAATTCAATGGCCTTTCCTAACTCGCCTTCCTCCCTTCTAGCATCTTCTTTCAGCTTCAATTTTACTTGGGTTTCTAGGAGACTTCAGGCAAGCTTGAAGAGGCCTGCAAACCCCACCCCTCTTACCCCTCCCCCCCCACCATTTATTCAAACGACTGTACATAGGGGATGAGAAGGAATCTTGATGAAGCAACCAGTGAGTGGGTGACACACTGATGTCTATCCACTTTCTCTGACTTTAGATGGGTGTGGGTGAGGGGAATCGTGGATATTAATTCTAGAATGGTTTTGGTTGTCAGCCTTGACCTGTTGGAGAATTATTACACAAGGGCAGCATTAACCTCACCCCATTTAATTGCTCAATGGTTCCTTTCATCCTTTAGCCAAGCACTCGGTGGGATAGCTGCTGTCTTTGTAAGCAGTGCTTGTTCCTGACCTAGGAGGAATAAGGATGTCCCCAGAGCCAAGCCCTGGAGCAGGTGAAGTGTAGAGAATATGATAAGTCCTGTAATAACGTTTCTGGTGTTGAGCTCCCTTCCTTAGCCTTGCCTGCTTGCACACGAATGTATTTTCATAGTTAGCAAGATGCCAAAGAAAATAGCTTTGCTCTATATATGAGGAAGAGAACAAAGGTGACAGAAGTGTTGAGAGAGATCATAAGGTAGGGAAAGAAGGGAATGGGACCAGTGCATGGAAGAACTCAGTCAAGGGGAGGAGAGGGCACTTCCCCACCCGCCAGGCGGTGACTACCTCTGGTGTGAGCTATCACTCGCTCACCACATGGGTTTAAACACCACGATTCAGCCTCTCCTTCTCCTCTCTTCAGTCTTTCCAGCACCACCAAGGAGTGACTTAAAAGCCCTGGGTTGCTTGAAGACGCAAAATCCTCTTCGGGACCCTTTTATTTTTTTTTCTTTCGCCTTCTGGCTTTCCAGGTAAAGCTCGATTGTGCCTTCTATATTGCCCTGAAAGTGCTGTCCCCTGGGACACTGACTCCCCCTCCCAAAGCCCTCGAGAGGGGCCGCTGAGGGGCTAGGCCGGCCGCCGACCACCGACCACAGCCAAGCTTCTTCGGCCTGGCCCGGGGGAATGGCGGGGCAGGCTGGATTTCGGAGCTGCTTCCGCGGGGTCGGGGGTGCCGCCATCTCCTCAGAAGCCTAGTCTGAAATAAAAAGGCGGAGAGCCTGACTGAGGGGTTACGGGCTGAGCCGCCGCAGGGGGCTATAGGGGCCGCCCGCGGGAAGGGGCGGCCGTTCCCGCCGCTGGGGCGGGGTTGGGGCCGCTGCAGCTCGCAGCCTTCGACCGGCTTCAGGGGTCCCCGCGGGGCGCTGGTGTTCTCCCCCTAGCTTGGGGGCGCCTGTGGAGGTCACAGAGGCGAAGGCAGCCGGAGGCCCCCGGGAGCTTAGGGGTCTGCACGCAGCGCTGGGCCTCCTCCGCGTCCCCTTTGTGTGGAGCACGGCTGCGTGCGGGGAGCGGGCGTGGCCGGAGGGACGGGCGTGCATTTCCGTGCTGCCTGGGTCCCCGGCGGGAGTACGGTAGCGGCGGGGCGGCTCGGCGCAGAGACACCCGTGGCGCTAGGTGGCCGGCCGCTCTGAGGCGGGGAAGGTCGGGAGCGCCGCTGCGTCGCGTCCATGGACTAGCTGAGGCAGCGGAGGCACCCCCGATTACGCCGATCGCCGCCTCGCCCTCCGTCCAACTTGGCGAAACTTAGCGAGCAGGCTGCTGCCGCCGGTGAGTCCCTGCCCGCCCCGCCGCCGGCCCGGGCGTCCCCTTCAACCCCGGGGTCGCGCCGCGTTCCCGCCCAAGGTTCCTTTCTCACCGCTGTCTTTAAGCACCGGCACTTTGACCCATTCGGAGCACGGCTCTCCCCTGCAACATCCCCTAGGAGCTGGCAGCCATTGAACCGGCCGCGGAGCAAGCGTTGCCCGGCTGCCCTTCCTCGGGGCGAGCAGCAGCCCGCAGACTTCGTAGGTTTCCCGAAAACATGGGGCTGTGGTGAGCCCCTGCCATTGTCCTTGTCCATTAAAGGAAGCCGGAGAGGCCGGGCGAGGCTTCCTCTGGGAGTTAATGCGAAGTTGCGAAGTTGCTTCGTTGAGTGAGGTGCCACGGCGGGGGGGGGGGCGGGGGGCCCTTTGACCGGGGGGGGGGCGCCTTGGTGCGGGGGGGGGGAGCCGGGGGGGCGGTGGTCGATGTGGGGGGCCCGTTGTCTGGTGGGGGCG